>WYDI02016416.1:0-50853 GCA_009867235.2 Psittacus erithacus
CAAGTGTGTCAAGGTCCCTCTGGATGGCATTCCTTCCCTCCAGCGTATCAACCGAACCACACAGCTTGGTGTCATCACAAACTTGCTGAGGATGCACTCAATCCCACTGTCCATGTCATTGACAAATATGCTGAATGAGACCGGACCCAACACCTATCCCTGAGGGACACCACTCATTACTGGTCTCCAGCTGGACATAGAGTCATTGACCACAACTCTTTGTGTGCGGCCATCCAGCCAGTTCTTTATCCACCGAGTGGTCCATCTCTCAAATTGATGTCTTTTCATTTTAGAGACAAGGATGTTGTGCGGGACAGTGTCAAACACTTTGCACAAGTCCAGGTAGATGACATCAACTGCTGTGCCCCTGTCCATCTTTTCTGCAGCCCCATCATAGAAGGCCACCAAACTGGACAGACAGGATTTCCCCTTAGCATATACAAGAAGCCCATAGGGAATGCTGATGAACAGACCGTGGTGTAGCAGTTTGCGCAGCAGTTTGCACAGAAGAGCATGCAGGAAGGACACTGTAATTCTGCCAGCTCAACCAGTGAGCAATGGTATCCACCTGGCCAAAAGCCATGGTCTTTCTGAGCTCTGCAGCCACCACAAGGGATGCAGCTGCCCAGACAGAGCTCTGGTGGGAACATGTTGCCACCCAGGTGTCAGTCTGCAGGGTGAGCAACAGCCAGCTGAACATGAGCCAGCAGTGTGCCCAAGAAGCCCAATGGCATCCTGACCTGTATCAGCAATAGTGTGGCCAGGAAGGCCAGGGCAGTGATCATTCCCCTGTACTTGGCACTGGTGATGCTGCGCTTCCAATCCTGTGCTCAGTTTTGGGCCTCTCACTACAGGAGAGACATTGAGGTGCTGGAGCGTGTCCAGAGAAGGGCAATGAAGCTGATGAAGGGTCTGGAGAACAAGTCTTATGAGATGAAGCTGACAGAACTGGGGTTGTTCAGCTTGGAGAGAAGGAGGCTCAGGGGAGACCTTATTGCTCTCTGCATCTATTTGAAAGGAGGTTGTATCAAGGTGGGGTTCAGTTTCTTTGCCCAAGTAACAAGTGATACTAGTTACAAGAGGAAAGAGACATAACTGTTGCCAGGGGAGCTTTAGGTATTTCTTTACTGAAAGGTTGGTCAGGCATTGGAAGAAGCTGCCCAGGGAAGTGGTGGAGTCACCATCCCTGGAGGTATTTAAAAGACATATATATGTGTTGCTTAGGGACATGGTTTAAGTGGGACTTGGCAGTGTTAGGTTAAGGGTTGGATGTGATGATCTTAAAAGTCCTTTCCAACCTAAATGATTCTATGACACTATGTGCATATTAAACCCAAAACATAGTGCTGAGATAGCAATGTTTTAGCTGAGTCTCACTATAATGCTGAGTTACTAATGACATCCTACATTTATCAGTTGAATTTCTTGACATCACGAGTGGATATTGAACTGAATTAAATCTTTATTGCTTTGCATTAACATTTTATCTCAGATGAAAAAGAATTTCTTATTTCACAATTTTATATCATAGAATTGGGATTTTACAAGTGTACTCACATCCTGAAATACTTCACAATATTCTATCAAGCTAGAATATGTATGTGCGCATATATATAATTTACATAGATAACGTGTTGTAATGCTAATACTTGTTATTGTTTCTCAACTGATTTTTATACACCTGATAAGGTCTACTTTTTATGTTTACCCTAACAACAGCTTCACACTTGTTATTCTGTGCGTGTTAACTGTTGAGCACATATATTTGCTTCTTTTCTTCACAGTGCTGCCTTTCTCTATATAAAATTATACCTCTGACCATTAGAATGGTCAAGTTTTAATCCCAAATCAGTAACATCTATTCTGTATTTAAAAATGTCACTGTGTTTAAGTCCAATACCTAGTAGTCTCTCAGGGCTAGAGGAAACAACTTGTAAAGGGAAAACTTCTCAACTTTCCAATTGGACACACAGACCTTGCTTCTAACCCTGCATGGCTGTCAGCTATCAAACTGTGAAGTTATGACATTTCAAAGAAAATGTACAGAGGCGTTATTTTATAGGAACAGAAAACCGTTTTTAGCTTACTACTTTAGAAATTTTTATTGCTTTTTTTTTGCCCTATGCTTTTAGTAAGTAAGATGATACCTAGTTTTACAGGTGGATGCCTATGAAAATAGTACTAGTAAATGCTTTAAAGAGTATAACTTATTCTAAAGGTTATATGACACAAATTCATCCAAAGATATTAGCACTTGTGGGAAAAATGGATGAATGAAACAAATACTTACATAATGGCTTCAGCTGCAACTTTTCTTATGGTTCTGTTTTAATGTCGAGTGTCTTTTTATCTTTCAGGCCATCTTACATTAAAATCAGTTAAAGTGATTGCAGCATTAGCTGAATAAAGCCATTCTTCATTTTCAATGATATGTTAATTAATACCAGCATGTACCTACAATACAAACTGAAATTCCTTACGGACTCCTATAATAGAGTTATAACAATACCAGTACTCATACTTTAATTCTTGTTGAGATGTTAAAAAAATCTGCTTTGGAAAAGTGTTAGTTCACTTGCTTTAAAACTGCAGATATTTTATTGAGCTATAGTTCTACATTTCACAACTTTCCAATTTTGAACTCAAACACAGACAGCAAATCAACAGTAACAGATTTCAAACATAATTAATTTTACTTCTACTGAACTATTTTCCATAAAAGTTTGGTTTGTTTTTAACTTTGGCAATTTTTAATCTGGAATAACTTCTCTGTGACAAAATTATTTTAATATTCAGATTTTTAGAGCAGGAAATGGAATTCAGAAATGTCATAATTCATTGCCTCTGTGAGACCATGGTTCAGCATAATATTTAAATGCATCTATAACTTCACATGCTATTGATTTCAGCAGATTTACTCATACTAGATAACCAGAACAGATTCTTCTGTCTTTTAAATCATAACAATTTTTATAAAATATAAAGATTATGCATATTATATTGTAATTTAGGCTATGTAATATATTTCTTGAATTAATCATTTATTCAAAAATTTTATTACTATATTACTTGTATAATTCGTATTAATAATATAAATTAGTATTGATGAACTCATACTACATCAAATAAAAAAATGTAAACAGATTTATGTTAATTTCATCTTTTTTGCAGTAATTAGTAGAACTAAGAATCTATTCCAACTAAAATGCAAATAATAATCATAATCACAGAAACATAATTCTCTATGAAAACGTGTTTTAAATGTCCCTCTGTAGACGGAATGCAATTCCTTTCCCTTAACAGCCCCTCCCTTTCAATTTCTAAAAGCAAAATAGCTGATAATGGAATATATATGTAATTTCCATGACCTAGGACTACTAGGCTTGATGTTTTTCAAGTGCTACAGTTTCTAACAGAAGTCACCTAAGTCCAGAGTACCTATACAAGGTCATGTGTACAATTTGTGCTGAATATTTATTTATTTATTTGTTGACAACATCAATAAGCAATTAAATATTTGCTAGTAGTTGCAAAAAATGTTTCTTTGTTAAGCAAAGTTCAGGCTAACATTGTCCCACTTAATTGTCAGTCATTACTGTTCAATGTCATTGGGAAAGAAAATGTACTGGGAGAAATCCCAGTACAAGTTCTGGCAGAAGTCAGCAGATTGCAACAGAGATCATGCTGCAGTACTTTCTACCTGGATACCGTAGTTCTTCCATGAATAAAACCATGTGAAACTCACAAAATTTTTGACCACCCATGTGAAATTATTCCTGGAGAGAGTTCCATAGAAGTAGCTACAAGAAAAATGAACTCTTACCTCTGAGAGAAAATATTATTGAGGCAGCTGCCTTTGTGCTACCCATGGTGTAAAAGTGACAAGTGTGGCATGAAAGGGAGAACTTACTGACAGATCATTTCTGAGGATACAGGGATAGGGATGCAGCTCAAGAAGGACCATAGCCAGGATACTGGAGCAGCTGGGAGGAAAAGAAGCACTGCAGGACTTGATCTGGGTGTTAGGAGAAAGGGAAGCTTATTGCATTATGCTTCTGTGTATACTCTGTCCAACAAATTTTTTTATGTCTGTGCAAGGCAGATGGCACTTTAATTAATGGTTCTGTAAACTTTCCCAAATCATCTTTGTGATTTCCGTGTTCAGCATGTTTATGTACCTCCCCCTGCAAATTAACAGGTTTTCAAATATTTTACCCTTGTTTAACAGTGATGCATAGGAGCTTCTGCTCCACAAATGAAGGGTGAATCCAGCATCACCTGCCATGATGTTAATATATGTTTTGGTAAATCCTGTACTAACTGTGGTATATACAAAGTGTGAAGGCAAAAGTGAAGAATGGGATAAGAACATGAGGAAAAATTGTCTTGGAATAAATATTTAGGATTTATGATAAATAAACCCTGAATATTTATAAGGTAAATAACGATTTTCGATTGCAATAGCATTGCAAGCTTGTGTTGCAGGACATACTGATTCATCTCCTACATAAAGAAATATTTTTAAAAGAGCTGTTGATGCCCCTGACTTTAGCGTTTTCAGTCACCACTTAGCATATTTGATTTTGTTCCCCTTAATGAAAAAAAAAATGTTCACACACAAAGAAAGATAAAAATGCTGCAAACAGTTCCTTCCCTACAAGGTAAAATAATTTCTGGAATGAGTTATAAAGATATATGCCTTTTTTTGTCTGGAACCAATATACTTTTTGGTAGGTTTTTCCCTCAAAAAAAAGATATTAAAGAGGATTTTTTTAAAGTTAATTAGAAAAAATAACGAAACTATGTAAATAAGAACTTACCTCAAATTATGGAAAACGGGCGTACTTTTAAGCAAAACATTTTCTTCAAAACACCTGATTTCTGCTTTAAACATAAATTGATGTAGGCTTTTAATCAACTTTGTCAAAATTACTTTAGAAATACATGCAAAGACTGAAAATGAGCAGCAATATTAGACTTCACGGATGCTTCAAAAAATAGTCTGCCATTAAATATTGTTTCCCTCTTGAAATTAAACTGTTTACATAGTATTTTTGTTCCTTAAACTGACAAAAAAAACCTTGTTATAGAAGTTTTGTTATATAAGACACATCACTGATCATACAACTGAGATTCTGAGCACTTACAGTGTAATGTTACAGAAGCAGATAGTCCCATCTTTACATATCTAAGTCATTGAAAGATCTAGTTCTAATGCTTCTATGTACATAAAGCCATGGTTTGAAAGCTGAAATGCAAATTACAATAGCAATCTGGTTGTTGGATGCTACTTCTGCAGATAGTGTCACAGAATTTATATAAAAAATTATCTGAGCATTTGCTAATGCAGACAGCATACAAGTCTGCTTCTTTACCTGCACTCTTGTTTACAGATTTCCTGAGAAATTGCTGCCAGAAACTACAAAGGTCACATTAAATTCTATGAAGGTGTTTCTGGATATGTTATCTCTGTGTCCATGAGCCAACATATCAAACACAGCCATAAATGTATGTACTATAAGCACTGCTTTTCATGACAAGTAAGTCATTATATTAATGAAGGGAAGAGGCCTCCAGCTAACTTGTGACTCCTATATTTTTCGTTTTACCAGTTTTGGGTCCTTTCATGAATGCACAGCATGCTTTATCTGCTGGAGAACTAGAATCACTGTTTTAACTGTTCCTTTTTTCTTTGGGGTAAATAAAAGGAAGTTGTTGCATAAAAGAAGAGACAGAACATAACATTATCAAAGCTTTCTTTCGGAAAAGCAAATTCCTCATTGCCTCCCAAGGGAATTATATTAAAATCTCATGCAAACAGAATGTGTATATTTTTATGACTCTATGAAGTTACAGCCACACATGGTATTTCATTTTGTATTCACTACCAACCACAATTGCTGCTCTTTCTAACTAATCTTTCATCTTGCAGCTTCTTTTTGGAATCTCATTAAATTAATAGGTCATTAAAACATTGTTTGATCATATTTCTCAAACACCTTTGTCAGCTTCTGAGTCAACCCTGCAACATATGAAAGCAAGATCATTTTTGCACTCACTTCCTCTAACGTATTTTAAATATTTAGTGCTAAGAAAAGATCTATTCCTTCCCACCTTCTCTTCTGTGTCACAAGATAGTAGGTATTTTAATTCAAGACTAATATGAAAAATAGCAAACTACACAGATTTCAAACTCATCTGGCTGACACACATACAAAATCAAACATCCAACAGATAGGATGGTTGGAGCATATGAAAAAAATTAACTTTTGAAGAACAACCAAGGGCAGCCTGTACTGGGTTACTGGCGTCTTATGATGCCAAACTGGATCTAGCTAAATACGTGGTATTTTGTTATATATATTGTTGACAGAATTCTTATCTTTCAGTTAGTGTTCTAAGAAATATGACCTTCAATGTTCCTATTCCTGTGCAAGTAAAATGAAAAAAGAAATATGTCTGTGTCTAGAGAGTATTTTAACAGTTTAATCCTCCCACTCTACTGAAACCAGGAATCAAGGCAATGTCAATGTAACACACACAATGTTTGATGAAAAGGCAAAGCAATTGAATGTACGGAAGAGAGTAACAAAGAGGTTCAAAGATGCAGAAAACATAGCTGATTAGAAAGGCTCTAAAAACTGACATATTTCATTGAGGGGAAAAAAAATCCCGAGAGAAAACTTCACAACATGTATGAGGTTGCCAGGAAGAGAAAGTACTGTTCTGCTCTTTTCCAAAGGAAAAAAAAGTGCTGAGGTTAGAGTGAAACAGGGGCTATAAGAAAACCTTCCCAACTGTAGAGGCAGTAAAGCTTTGATCATTCTGCCTTGGGGAGCTCTGGAATCTCCATCATCTCAGGTTTTTAAGAGTTACAGAACAGTCCACTGGGAATGGGCAAGAGGCCAGGGTAAATGATCTCTCGAGTGACCTCTTTCACTACGTTCTACAAGCGAGTTATTTCTTTTAAAGTGAGCTTTGTTTGCTGAAAACTCCTGAAAAGGCTGAAGTGCCTCCTACTATCAGTGACTGTAATAGGACTGTGCTGCATCTTGTACATTTGAGCAGATGTGACCTATTAGATTTCAGAACTGAGCAGAACTGTTATGCAAATGCAAATGCAAGATCCAAAGCCAGCTGAAGTAAGCAGAAGAGTTTCAGCTGGCTTTGATGGCTTTGGAGTGTGTGTGTGTGTCTGTGTGTGTCCAAGGTCACATGTGTGTCTCTGTGAGTGTGCTGGGGAGACAAGGAAGGAGACATTTGTGTAGTCACTTACCCTGACTTTGAAATGTTGGCTTTGCGTAATTGACTCAGGGGTGCATTCAAACTGCTTAGTTTAGGAGTTGAAATTACTGTGGTATTTAGGCTCAAGACAGAAAAAGTGAAAATGCCTTGTCTTTGGGGTGGACAGGTTCCCCAGTGAAGAAACTTAATCTCTGTGCTTATGTGAAACACTTATAATCTGAATACATACTTTACAAACAAATTGAACATGTTTTTAAGCATTTGTCTTATCTTAAGCACCTGAACAGTACTTCGACAGGAACATAATATAGAACATAAACCAGATTATCATGACTCACAGAAAAAGGAAGTAAAGTTAAACATTTAAAAGGTCATATTTCATTTTTAGATGATGAAGAAACTATTTTATATGTTCATAACAGTCAATTGGAAGCAGTAGAATTTTCTTAGTAATTTGTGAAGCTAATTAGCTGACATACTGAGAAATCCAAGCTATAAAGCATACCATATTCAAATCAATGATAACAAGAAACAGTTATGTATTTTTTTTCCCAGTGTTTTATTGTTCCATACAATAATATTGCAAAGAAATTGATTTACTGTGGAAAAGGTCCCTTGTTAAGCATTGTATTCAACATAGTGGAAAGTAATGAGATTTTTAAAAAGAACTAATAAATAGTTCAAGCAATATTAGCAAAGTTCTTTCCCCCACAGAGTTAAACTTGACCTGTTAAACTGAATCATGAAGTGGGTCACTGATCCAACCTCTCAGTTCCTTACACAATGACCTCCTGTGAGGTACAATGTTCTCTGTGAAGTTATTTAGAGTTGACAAGCCATATCACCTCCCAGGAGACAGATGAGGCCCTATGTAGTACATTTCATAATTCCTCAAAAAAAACCCCAACATTATGTGGTTGTTTGGGTTTGTTGTTTGTTTGATTTTTAATGTATTATCATTGATCTGTGCATACGACTCCTGTGGAGTTAAACAGAAACTTTATGGACCAAAGAAAGTACACACTGATATTGTAATACTCTACAAATAAACAATTGAAAAAACAATGCCAAAGTGACTGGCAATTAGAAAGGACGCCTTTTAAGAAAGTTGTACTTTTTATCAAGTGTCAGGGCCTTGATTTCATCAACAGGCTCTGATTATCATGTCTACAACTATCCTTCTCCATAGTCTTCCTCTGTGACCTCTTTTCTCACCCCTTCCCAGAGGTTTGGCCTCCTGTGCGCAGGTCACTTTTGATCTACCACAACTACGTAACTTTTTATTTACCTGCTGTGAAAACACCTCTGCTATATGAAAAAATGGTGTGAAAAGCTGGGCCTCCATGCACATGTGCATCACCTGTTGGTTCAAGGGTTGCATTCAAGCTCAGGCCCCTGCCCTTGGTCCATATCTGTGCTACACTACATCTACACTACACTTAGCCTTGCACTGTGCCAGTCTTGACCTTGTCTTGCTCATTTGACTTCCCAGCCTGACCTCACACCTTTCACATTGCTAAAGGCTGTCTGGTGACTAGTGCGCTGTAGCTGACCCTTGACCAGTTCTGCTGTTCTTGTATGCATCCGTGGGACTGTACCCTTTCATCTGAGGTCTCGCTGTCAAGTCTTAGCTCCCAGCTCACCTTCACTTGTGGAGCTGCCCACTCCTGCTGCTCCCTTATGTCAAAGTGCTGTACCATAATACAAGTGCATAAGAATAGGGGAAAAGTCTAATGATAGAGGCCCTGAATGAAAGTTCTTTCTTACTTTTGTCTCAATCCACTGAGGGCAATCAAATTTTCAGCACCTTTCTGAAGAGGCTGCAAAACTCACTAACCAGCTTTGGGAAAAACTGTTACCCAGTTAATGTGCAATACATTAAACATGGAAGGACCTTGAAATGTCTTTTTCTATGGTATTACAAGAACGGCTTAAAAACATCCATTAGCTAATTACATTAATTACAGCTTCTTTCCTATCTCACAAGGAAACATCCAAGTTCTGTTTGACTCTTTCATATATATTCTTTGAAATCTTGGCCAGGCAGCAGAAGAAGGTGCATCAGCCTAGACTGATGAAACAGCTTTACAGATTTGCATAGTATCAGCACAATGATTTCTTTGCAAAGCAACTTATTCTGTAAGCTGACCCCAGAATAATTGAAAAATTCATATTTCACAGAATCACAGAATTGTCAGGGTTGGAAGAAACCTCTGGAGAGGTTTCTTTTTCTTAATCCAGGAAGAATCTTTATCATTCATGTTTTACACTCTTCTCTTGAACACTGGTTCAAGGCAGCTCCATAAACTGGAGGGTTCCAACATGAGCCAACCTCCAAGCAATCCCACTGATAGCTTCAGCATTGGTAGAAAAGAACTGCTTTTCTAATTGAGGTGAGATAAGCATCAGAAAATTTCCCTTTTCTTCCACTAAAACATAATGGGAGGCAATGTAGATACTAGGCATCTCTGATTTAGCCCCTTAAGAGTGCTTGATGAGTCCTTAGCACCCTCACCCTTCTGTGGCAGATATAAAGCTTTTTGGTTGAGGTGAATCCTGGTTGACCCAGGATTAATGTGCAGGCAGAGTGTATGTATGTTGTGGTCTTGGCACGTCTACTGCTGTGCTTAGCACAAGAAGAAAATTGGACACAGAGTCATAAAGTTTTTGGATACGGGAGGGTGTGATCCTGCTGTGCCCCTGAGAATTTGCACTGACATTAGCACAAAACCCCAACATTTCAAAACATGTGTATGTAAGGTTTCAATACATGTGTATTATGAGGGGAATATAAACTTCCCTGGTTTGTGCTGTGTGAGAGGACTAAGCTGCCCCTATCTTATTGCCAGGACAGCAAGCCTTGCAGCACCAGGCTGCAAACAAGGCCCTAGACATTAAGTATAATGCAATTTTCAAGCTGAAAGAAGCCACAGATGGAGCACAAAAAATTATGGAACCAATCAGTAAAACAGATGATGATTGTCTACAGAAACACAGGTAGATCCCTTTCTTGCAAAGTGGAATGATCTTGGACTGTGGCCTGCTTTCAGGGCTATCTCAATACTGTTGGTGCAGAAAATACCCAGAATGCAAACATGATGCAAATGTGCCCAGAATGCAAAATGTTCTTCCCGCCTTCTTTTTTTTTGTGGAAATCAGTTTGGCTACAGAAAGAGGCCTTCTTTAATTTGATCCCTTTACCCTCATGAAATTTTGTATCTTTCTTCAGACTGATTTAACTTCAATAGCAGAGAAACGGGTTGTGGTTGAAACTTTCTTCTCTGAGATGCAAGAGATGGTAGAAAGCTCCAGGCATTGAGGAGGAAAATTAGGGTGGAGTTATAGCTTCAAAAGTATGTTCTTTTGAAGGCCATCATATAATTCATCATATAAAAGTCCATCATACACATCACTAGGTCATCATGTAATAGATGGGTGCCTCACAGATCCTCTTCAAAAAAAGCAACAAGCCAATTGTCTATAAACACACAGATGTCATCTACAACTGGAAAGTCTTGAATTACAGCTTTATTGAGATGTCTGATTCTCCATGTCTATTTCTAACTAGGTACCCAAAAGCGAAGAGGAAAATACTCCAGGTACCCTTTAATATTTCCTCTTTGATGTAGTTGCCTCTCTGTTCACTGCATTGCCTATTATGAATCACAGTTCCAGGAACCTAGTTCCACCCCTTCTCTGCAGATCAATGGCATGCTGAGGAAGACTTATCATAACGCATTTCCTTTATCCATGCGGGGCAAATGTGGTCTAAATTTTCACAGCTGCTTGTGCTGTCTCCACAATGGGCATAGACTAAAGCCTGTGTGATGCTACAGAGCCACAGATCAAGTACTTTGTTTTCACTGTATAAATTCTTTAAATAGATATACAAAAAAGCCAAAGAAAAAAATGCCTTTAAAAACATTATCCCAAGAACAAAGTAGGGGCACTTATTAAGACTAATCACTTGAAGGAATCTGTCTGTAAGCAATTTTCTTTTTTTAATTTTTACATTTATAGACTTGGTATCCATTAAATAATAGAGACATTTTTTCCTTCTCTCTTTATCACAGATGCTGCAGTTGGAATTGTACTTTAAGATTGATGCAATTAGCTGTATTCTGAAAAAAAAAACCACCACCACCACCACAAAAAAAAAAAAAAAAAAAAAAATCAACCACCTTTTTCTTTAATTCACAGGGCTAAGAAATAGATGGCTTTTGTAAGAAAAATTAATTTCATATTTCCTAATTTTTATTGAAGTTCTTATGCATGATATTGCTGCTTTGCTATTGCTCAGTCGGAACAAAGCTGGGGAAGAATATTTCAAGCTTTCTTTGAAATCCCTCCTAGTATCTAGAGAGTGAAAAATGGTCTGCTGGCAAACTGGCAAGGGTTTTCCTTTCTTTTCTCTGTAAGTTTACTGCAACATTTGATATTACAAACCATGAAATTTTGCTTTCTACTCCCAAAACATGTCTGGGAATGACCTGTATTACACTTGAATGCTTCTAACATCATGCAGACAACTTTTAATCATCCATGTGGAGCTGGAGTTAGACTCAAGACATCCCTAGGGCTCAGTAATCAGCCCTTTGTTGCCTATGATCAATGTGTTACCACTGGATATTTATCAGTCATTAAACTAATTACAGCAGGGGAAAATGCGTTCACTTTTGGGCGTATGCTTACATGGATTGATTAATTCCTTTGCTACTGTTGTAAAATCTTGGAGGTATCTTGGGAGTGCCTTTTGGCATCTGTAACAAATCTCTTGTATTCTTTTAATAACAAAGTAATATGCTCACTGATATTCCTTTTTTTCAAATTAGAATTTGGTCCTTTTTCTGTTCAAAATAGAAGGTGACCATGTAGTCATTATTCTTCACATTTCTGTTTTTCTGGTTTCCTGTACTCAAGCAGATAAACTAAATGATGCTTCAAAACCAAGGAAATATTCACTATGTCAGGTCATATCCCCCCCCAGTTATCAATTATAAATTTCTCTTGTAATTGGATTTATTTCTTATTTTAGGATTTTTTGCTAATTCTCTTGAACTAATAGTTGTTCTGTGTGCCTTCTGATGAGCACTTACTGTTCTAAGACTAGTTTGTTTTCAGACCACAATACAGTAACAAACATCATCAGAGCCATCAGCAGCCCTTTGCGAATCCAAGCAGAATTTCTCTGGTTGGCCTCCTATGTATTATAGCTGTCTTTGTCATAAGCAGACATTCAAGTCTCCTCAAATGCTTTGTAAAAGTATTTTGTTTTGATGTGGTGTGTTATTTCTTGGTTCTGCTTCATTCTATCCAAATGAGATTGGCCTACCTCCTGTAGCTTGATCAACTCCACGAAACTTCTCTGCAGCTGTCATACAGGTTTCTCAAGGCTTTGACTTTTAATCTGTACCTGCTTGATCTGTCAATGTGGGCCTAAATTTCATTTAAATGTTGATGACAAAGAGATTGATATTATAAAATTATCCCTTAATATTCCTTCTGCCACATCCATGCTGCCTGCTTGCAAAGCTGATGACAAGGTTTGGATATTTAGAAATTTTGTACAATTTAATGCCTCCAAAATATGCATTGCTTCAGAGTGAATAGAGACCATTTAAAATCATCATTCTTTCCTACATCTGTCATTGTGGGCTCACTATGAAGAATTATGCAACAGCAAGGACTGAGACTTGAGCTCTCCCAGTACCAAAACCATGTATGTATTTTTATACATCAAAAACTGATGTATAAACATAAGGCCCTAGAGTTCCAAACCAGTATGATGGGTTTGTGCTTTATTCAAATCTGAAACACAAGACAAGCACTTGTGTTGAGATTGTCTTCCAGAATGAATAGTCACTTAGTTTTGACAAAAAAAGGGGGCCTACTTTTTCAAAGTAAGGTGAAAATCAGTTCATATTTTAAAAAATGAAACCAGCCAAACGCTCAGAAAAATCTGTGTTTTTGTCAATAGGGTCAGGAATTCAAGGCAAACTGAAAGTTAGGATGAAATTTACACAATTTTCATTTCCAGCAGTCTCTTTCCTAACATGAAGTAATTCCTAAAAACAATATATGAAAATTAATTAAGCTCTTAGCTGTATGTGAAATGATGTCACTTGATTATAAGTGCTCATCTCATGTGTCAGGACAAGAACAGCATGTTCAGATTGTCTGCTATGAATAAACACAACATGTACTTTTCATGTAACAGGATTTTCACATTCTCACACTCTTACTGAATACATAAGATTCCCCTTATTGACTTCTGGCCAAGATTTTTTTTTGTGTACTAGGTAATTTCCTCTTTGTTGTTAGCATGGCATTTCCTTTCTTACTTTGAATCACAGGTATTTAAGGGAAATCAGACTTTTCCTACCAGATCTAAAATGCCTCAATATAACTAAAATTCGGCCATAATTCTCTAGCTATATGATACTATTCATTGCCTTTAAGCTCTATAAATATGTATAGGAAAATGAATTTACTCAAACTTTCCAACCCAAAACTGCTGTAGCAATGTTTTATAAGCAAATGTTATTATCGTAAGTACTTGTTTCGTCTGCAGGTCATTTGATTCGTTTTGTTCATTTTCTCAACTCTTCTCTTTGTAGCTGGGAATAAGAAAAAAAATGGCTAGAAAATAGAGGAAAAAATGTTATCCCTGGAATAAGTATACTGCCTGCATGTCATTTCTTACATCCCACTGCTAAATGCGTTGATCTCTGTTTTGAAAGAGGAGCTTCCTGTTCAAACAGAACTGATGGTGGCAAAACGGCAGCCTGCAGCTTGGCTGGGGACTTACACTGGCAGGTCAGCAGAGTGCAGAGCTTAAAGCGATACAAAATTTGCCTTTCTTTTCCAGGGGTATAAGGATGACAAATGGCTCAGGATCCCATCAGAAAGATTCTCTGGGTCAAA
Source organism: Psittacus erithacus (assembly GCA_009867235.2). Classification (NCBI taxonomy): domain Eukaryota; kingdom Metazoa; phylum Chordata; class Aves; order Psittaciformes; family Psittacidae; genus Psittacus; species Psittacus erithacus. The sequence goes on from WYDI02016416.1 coordinate 14,170, forward strand.
TCCACAGCTGTAACATGAGGCTTGGTAGCAGATGAAGTGAGTAACATGGTTATTGACTGAAGCTGGACTCCACAGGAAAGAGAGGTCGAACTAAAAGCTGGGACCTGATTAATCCTACCTGCTTACAGATGTGGTTCTAAAACAGATAGTCATCTCCACTTCCAGGATGAACTGTGAGCATTTTGAAGGTTTGCACTTTGGTGTAGAGAACCGCTGTTGAATAAATGAAATGTATCGCTCTCATGTAGTAGACCTAGACTATAAAGTTTCCATGAAAACTGTAAGAATACTCAGGTTATGCATGGATAGTCTTGGAATTTATTAATAACAGGAACCTATAGCAGCTACGGCATTGCAACAAATATCTTTGCACTAATTTTTGGTCATCCACATTCTTAAGCTAGACATAAGCTGTTCAGAGCTACTTTAGAGTTTAGGCTTCAAAAGATGGGCAGACAGCTAAGAAAGGGGCTTCCCTCCATACTCCAAGATGAAAATATTTAATTACATTTGAATCACTCAGATTGAAAATCTGAACTGAGATTTTAGCAACTTTTAGGGTTTATGTTAGCATATTTTTTAAAAAGTAATTAAGTAGATATATTCATACTCCTTGTCAAAAAAGACATAGAAATCCACTTTTAGGCAGGGTTAAATAAAATTTAATACCAGGAGACTCACATATCTCTTATTTTCTGATTCTGTTTGCTTAGCTGCTAAATCTAATGCTTGTTAATTTTATTCATAACATATTGAGCCAGTTTCCCTGGCATGCTTTGCTTTGCTTGTTTGTACCTCTTCAGTTATGCACAGCAGGCATGAGCTGAGTTTAGCCAGCTGATTAAGGTGACTGGCATCAATGGAGCACTGTGAAACAGAATGTACCAGTCAATGTGGCCCTTCTTCGAAAAATCAGTGTCAAGTGTTGAGCTCCCCTCCAACTCTTTAGCAGGCTAAAGGAAAAACATGTTGTTCTTAATTTTAAAAATAAATAAACTAACATATCTGTTTCTGGTTTGCTTTTTTTTCTCTGAGAATATGGAAATATGTTCATATTTGAATGATTTTTTTTGGAATTTGACATATTTATGACTTTTTTATATTTTTGTGTGTCTATATCAAATTCAGATGTAAATACATAAATTCATCAAAGTGTGCACACAGATTTCACTCTTGTTCCCTCACATTTGTAAGCATTCAGATGGTTAGGTATGGAATTAGAGAGGTGCTGTGCATAAAATCTTGGCTTTGCTTGGGGTGCTGTGCCAGTATCTGGTTTGCGAATATCCAGAAAATTTTGGGTCAATGGTTTTACACAAAAAAGTATGCAGAATTGGACTGAGCATCCAGCAGATTGTATCTGAATAATAAATAAACTCTTTTCTCTGACTTTATGTTTGTTTTTTGCATAAACACTGGCACACTACATATTAGGACTTAATAACTCAGGGTAGATTGGACAGCTGAAATCATACACATAGATGACCTCATCTTGTATTGTAAGGCCTTAGAAACAAACTTGCAAAATATATTCTTGCTGATGTACCAGATTAAAGAAAGAAATGGGGAAACAGCTGGCTCTCCGTATGCCGATCAGCTGCTGCCTCTGGCTTTCCCAGCCTAGCACAGCAGATCATTAGCTGGTTCTAAAATGACAACTACAGCTGTTTGGTTTTTTTGTGCACTGTGTATAGAAAAGGTTAATAACCTGCAAGTAGTCCAAGGTCTATACATATTTGTTGTGTGATACTAAATGAAGACAGTGTCACTTTTGAAAAAATTATTAAAGACTTCAGAGCAAAGCCCAGCTACTCCTTACAATACTTGGTCATTCACAATAATTAAACACAAGGCTTTTATCATAATACTGCTAAAAATTCAAAACCTAATATCAGAAACTGAAGACATTATATGAGTTTACATTTACACGGTTTTAAAATTAAGTATTTAAAATAAAATAAAATTAAAATTCTAGTCATGTATCTGTAATCTAATTCAGAATTATTAAAGGACTTCAACTGTATTATAAGCTTTTCACTTTGGAAAGGTTAGGGTTTAGATCTAGAGTACGCAGTAATTTAAAGTTATTGGAGCGCTTCACAAATTGGAATTCTAATTTGGAAGAATGAATGTCTCCTAAAAATGTGAAGCATACCAATAATTTGAAATTATTTTCTAGTTTGCCAGCCCAGAACCCCTATCATTTAAAAAGAAAGACACTTATAACAAAAAGTAAAGTGCTGCAATAATTTCAAACCAGTAAGTATGGTAGAGAGCCATCCTAAGGCACTGAAGTGCTACGCTTTCTTTTATAGAAGACCTTCAATCTTAAAAATATCAGCAACTCAAAGAATTTCTTCTCTGAAAAACTGAAGACACACTGAACTGATTTTTTTCCTGACTTACAGGTTTTCTTATTTGTCTTTATTTGCATTATAGAGAAAGTCAGTTCAGTAGATCAGCCTAGTCAGTGACCTTTCTTCTTCCAAGAAAATGTATCTGTGTTGAAGTTTATGTGCACATTTATACATATATGCGTAAAAACAGAAGTACTTTTATTTCACTGTTGGGAGACAAAGTACAGTGGTCCTGGTGCTTACTGATAATACAAAGCATGAGAAACAAGTCTATATGCATTTGAGTGACACTAAGTCAGTGACATAATCATGGATCAAAGATAAGTCAGTGGAAACAGAAAGATAAAAGTAGCCCAAGTACTGTAGTCTAAGATCTGACTTAGCTTTAGTGGCAAAGTGACAGTCTCTGATCCTGCCCTATGCCTGCTGCAATTAGTTCTGGGTTAGCCTTGTTTGGAAAACACCATCTTTCAATCAGCATGATTATATTTTCTCTTTTGTAGGCTATTATCTTCCCATATTAAACTACATCATTCATTACTAATTAATCATTTAACCTCCACTTAACCTTTTTCCTCTCTGTATAGAGCTGACACTATGCCTCTAGTTTTGGAAACCATACGCATTTGATCTCATCATCTTTAACCTCTTTTTATGCAAAACCAATGATCTTACCCTCCCTGTCCACTGACTAGCTTTTGTAATATAGGTTCCTTGATGATTTTTAAGCATCAGTTTCAGTCCTCACTTTGCTCTGAACATTTCTTTTACAGGTTTTTTTACGATCTGCCACATGACACTGGTTATAGTTTTCAGGGTTTTGGTTGGTTTTGTTTTGCTTTGTTTTGTTTTGTTTTTTCCTTCCACTGTGTGTGATCTCTGTGTAGCTGTCAGTATTATTTATTCTTCCTGAGTGTCTCAAGAAGGTCAATACCTACAGCTTCTTCATTGCTTCTGAGCCTCACATAACTGTTCTTTCACCAGTTTCTTCAGCGCTCCCATTTTCTTTGCCCCATTGATTATGAAAATTTTGAAAACTTTCCTCTTTTCTGTCATACCTGCATGCATAATTTTGAATAACACACTCATACAGATCACACTGACTTTGTACCTCTTTCAATTAAGTTTCTTTTCCCTTTACAGATGGTCAGAGAAAGATTTGGAAAAAGTAACAAGGTCAAAGCGCTCAAAGCGGGCCATAGACAAAACTGACCTGAAGAAATCAATCACTAGTAGATCACTGAGTAGACGTAGTTTGTAACTAATTAAATAAGTTGCTATTGAAATGCAGTGAGAGCTTAAGCCAACCTGGTTATCAAAATGCCACTAAAGTCTCTAAAAATAAGGGAAAATAATACACAGCTGCACAACAGTGTATCTCAAAAGAATTTGGGAACTGCGGTCAACATTATTTTAATTTCAGAGGTGGTAAAGCTTTTGTACAGAAAGAGAAGTGATTTTCTCAGGGTCATTCAGTATTGCTGGGAATATAAAGTGTGTTCCTAGCCAGCTAACCTCTTTGCTCAGCAACTTTGCTTCCAGTTTCCCCCTCTCTCATTGCAATCTATCAATATCACCAGCAAAACTACTGGCTTCAGAGAAAGCAGACAGAAACAACATGCAGCGAAAATTTATTCACTGCATTCAACAGTGAATACCTGAGATGCTCAGAAAGGCTCAAGGGAAAGACCAAAACCAGAATGGTAATACTGACCTGATTTTCATTATGCTGGGGGAAACGGAATCAGAAAAGGACTAGAGTATATTAATGAAAAATTTGATAGGCATAATAATCAACTGATTTTGCACTTTTGAGAAACACTATAATTTATGAACAAAGTTATATTTTAAAAAAACATTATATTTCCCTTGTTATGTATATTATACTGTCCAAATGGCAAGGGCTTCAGGATCAGGCCAAAATTCGTAGCCATATTTTGGTTTTCTTCCCTTTCCTAATTCCAGTTTCTAACTACAGTGGCTAACTGCAAACTTTTTTTCCCCTCTCTCTTACACTTGTTTTATTAACACTTTTTTTTCAGGTCTCCTGCTTCTACATATCTCAACTCAGAGTTAGTGCTGAAGCTTTCACTTCTATTCCACCAATGTCTCTTTATTTACTTAGAGTTGCTTTCATTTCAAAGTTATGTGTCCCTTGTCTATAACTTTTTGTATGACCTATATGAAGAAGGGAAGTCCATGTCATTATACTTTGAGCACCTCTTGAATATATTATATTAGTGTTTTAGAAAAAAAAAATAGTCCTGCTTCCAAAATCTTATGGTATAAGAGAATAAATATTGCCTCTCTGGTTCAACAACTTAAAATAATTCAATTGATAAGTTTTAGATTTGCTTACAACATATTAATTTAGGTGTCTAGCTAGCAAAGTCTGTTTTTCCACAAAAAAGCTCAGCCTTTCTTTGAATATTTTTTCCTGACTGCTTCCTGCTTAATTACAGTATAAGACAATTTTCACACAGAGACAGGTTTAATCTTGCCTCTAGCACATCAGCAAACATTATAATGCATCTTGTCAGTGTTACGCTTGGTGAATTCCATGCTGAGTTTGGAGTAAGTCCAGCCTATTGTCTTATTCTGAGTCTGTACCGACTCACCCACCCCCTCTGTTCCTTTCCCCCTGTATGTCTGCCACAATGAGTTGTGCTTTTATTTCTATTGACCTAAATATTGATGACTCACTTTTTCCTCCTGCGTACTTTCTCCTCAACTCTCACATAAAAACACCCTTGGTTTCTTTATAAGGCATATTATTTATGTGTGTTTAAGATGGCTAAGATCTTTTTAAGACCAACACATATATTACAAGTCTTGTACTAATACAATAAAAGTAGTGAAAAAATCTAGGTACAGTTCTGTCAAAGTTAGAGTATAACTTCAGCTAATTTTAGAAGTAAATGGAGAGTTTGACTACGATGACAAAAATGTAGGTATAATCCCCCTGAAGTCAGTGACAGATGCATTTGCACACCAGAATCAGACTGCTGTTGACCAGGTAATCTGTGCAAGAAGTTAGGTACCTAGACCTTCACAAATTCCAGTTCTGTTGGCTTCTGAGTGACCTAAAACTTGTATTTCACACTGCCATTTAAATTCATTTGGAGACCCATTTGAAGATTTACAGACACTGGTTACCACTTCTTTCATGCTCCTGCCCATTTGAAATTAGTCTAGTATTTCCAGATGACCTAAACATGATTCTGCAGGAAGAAGCTAAGAATAATTTTATTTTTGTCATTTTTAATGCAGATATACTATCTGGATTTTCAAGAATTCTAGAACTTAACCTCTGAAGTGCAAGCACAAATTCTGCCTTCCTCAAAGTTATAAACTGAACTTAAAAATGAATGAATTCTAACACAAGGCCACTGAAGATCTGAGCAAATTTCCACAGCAGTCAGCAATAACCTTTACATCCATGTTTGCAAATATCCATTTACACACATTGGTGGAATGAAACCCTGTGCTGAAATAAGCACAGTTCAGTACTCATGAGAGCTAAAAGGTGTTCTTTTTTTTGTGTGTATATATATTTTTTTTAATAAGACTCTATTTACCTTTTTTGTTCAAAGGTGATCCAATTTCATTTTAAGCATCTAACTTACTTAGAGAAGTACATAGTACATACATAGTACATACCCCATTGAGCCATGGCCTCATCGCAGAGTTCTACCTATGTAGTTCATTTTCATAAGTATCTTGCTACAATTTTGCTATCCAAATGAGTATTTTTTAATAATTAAAAATCCAGTATACCCGAATCTACAAAAACTAATTTGCCTGTTGAGTTGGGAAAGGTTTTATAATTCCACGTATTTTGTGTCAGAGAAGTAGGTAATGAATCCTTATGACCTATCTATGGAGCACTCAGATAACTGTGAAAAGGTTGAATCAGATGTCAGACAGATCAATAGTTCAGAGGTGATGGAGTCACTGGACAAGCTCAGTGTTAGCAGCAGCAAAGAAATGGTCACAGGAAACTGAGTGATTATGGGTAAATCCAAGTTATTTCAAAGAAATATAATATAGGATGTGTTATTGCTAGGGACAGATTCTTTAGAATTACTTCTATACAGTTTCTTTCCAATGTGTAGTTTCCTACTACACAAGCACAGTGATTTATATGAGCAGGGTTGTGACCAAGAAATAGAAATAGATGATCAAAATGAAAATATAGTGAATTTAGAGTGTTTGGAAAACATGAAAATGTTCACATGCAGTTCTTCACCTTTTTTATATTCTTCCCTCTATTTTTGTATTAACTATATTGAGGTTTTCTGGATCATGTCCAGCTTAAGCATATTTTTCCATTAGTGAGCAAACCAAAATTACACCTAGTAAGGTAAAAAGTCTTAGAACACCAAATAGTATACAAACACTTAATTAACTTCAAGTAGACTTTTCTCATGTGGCTATTACTGCACTATCTGCAGAGTTTTGTCAAACAAGTCAAAAGGTAGGTTGAGATTAATGACGCTTGGAGATATGCATTCAGATTAGCATGAACATTTTTTTCTTTCTTTTTATGACGTAAAGTCAGTGAAAATATCCTGAAACTATTTGCAAATGCAGGTTGAATTTACTGAGTAGATCTGCCTGGAAAAAGTGTTTGGGGGAAAATTCACAAAAATAGTAGTCAAAGAGATAAGTCTTTTTTTCTGTCCCTTGGGTTAAAGCACTGCCATAGGATACAGAATGCCTTGGGTCCCATGTCTATGTATTTTGGGAGGAATATGAATTCATTTGCCCTACTTCCCAACAGAGTGCCTTACTCTTCTGGAAGAGAATTACATACCAAATTCTCTTAGCCCTTCAAGCTGAAGAAAAATACATTAGCAGTCAGTGAGACAGATAACTGGAACATATCACAGGCAGTTTTACATAGGAGTTAGGACGGAGGTAATTCCCCATGTTAGAGGAGGAAGACTTATAGTCTATTCTTGGGTGAATCTTTAATCACAGGTCTGAAACAGAGCTGTACCAATGCTGACACAGAGATCATCTTCCCACTTCCATTTCACTAATTCAGTTCAGTAAGAGCTGTTTATATTCTGAAACATATCTTTTTGCCTTTTCCATTTACAGAACTAGCTCTTCTCCCTTCTCCAGCCTCAAAATATAATCATGGTCCTAATTCAATTCACCATTGTGTAATTGATTTGTAGAATTTTTGGGAAGCAGATTTCTGGCTTTTATGAGATCACCCACAAAGTGTGGCTATTTTAAATAGAAAGGCACTTGTCACTTAGCAGCAGCACGCATTCCTGCATTCCTTCATCATACTCCACAGTTAACACAGTTTGCAGACTTCACTTTTTTTCTTTCTTTCTTTTTTTCCCCCCCCCCCCCCTTTTTTTTTTTTTTTTTTTTTTTGTAACCATGGTGAAATTTGTGAAACTCTTTCCCCCATAAGAAAGACTGTATGAAACAGTGAAACAATATAACAACAGTCACAGGACTGACATCCTGACACTCCAGTTCAACACTTCTGAGGGAAAGCACTGATACCTGATAGTTTTGTAATATGTCTATGTAACATTATGATACATTTATCAGAAAGCTGTAATTGAGTATCACTCCATTGTGACTGGCTGCAATTTCACCCACTGACAAAGTGTCTCTTCTGCTCTGGGAATCTGCAGAATTCAGACTCATTGCAGCAGAATCCAGCTTGCTGACAGTGATGTACATTGTACAGGAGACAAAGGTTTCCTCACACAAAGGCAAAAAGATCAAGCTATTTCATTACATGTCCACGGGGAAATAGCACAGTCTAAAGATGCCCATATCTAAAGATACAAACTTGTAATGACAAATTCACATAAGCTGTATTCCATCTTTTCATGTTCTGGTGTTTTGTGATAGAAAGCTGGTTGGACAGCAAAAATAGGAGCATAACCTGTCTTTAGTTATAGATATTGCTACAGCATTTTATCCAAATTTTCTTGCATTGATATTGTTTTTTTCCTTCCGTGCTCAGAATACGTTTACTGTAGCTTTCTTTCGAGACTGCACTCAATTTATTAGTTGCAACTACCCTGTGACCAAAATGAAACAGACATATAATGGATCAAAATGAAACTCTACATTTGATCTCTCTGATGTTCCTATTCAGAAGAACCAGCGCAACAGAAGAACCAGTTAAGAGAAATCATGAGTCTGAAACAATTTTCCTGTTCCTATGCAAAGTGAAGATCTTTGTTATCTCCTTCCACAGGAGCTACTGATTAGGTCCTTGTAGCATTCAGTCAGAAAACTGCATGAAGTTTGGTGGACAGCACAGCAATACAATTATGTTGTAAGAAGCATTCTGCTTGCTCCCTTATACTTGGAAAATCAAGGAAATGTTTTTGCTGAAATATGCTATGAACAGCTCTGCAGTCAGAAATGGTTACATTTGTTTCCCCTAACTTTTTGCATTCATCTAGTTATCAAAAAGGCTTTAAATAAGCTTTTTATCAGTTCGTCAATTGATATTTGCTTTGATAAATTCTTACTAGAAGGTGTATTTTTAAGATTGATGGAATTCATCATGAGTTATCTTGACTTTAGGTTAGCCTTCAATAACTTTGGAACAATTTAAACTAGCGTCAGCCAAATCTAATATAATTTCAAGGGAATTGACCATATTCTCTGTTAAAAACCATTTATAGCTGAAGCAGCTGCAGTGATGTGTACATCTAGTATAACTGTGCTGACATCATGTAACTGTGCTTGCATCATTGCATGCAAAAGTTACCTTCCCCAATGTAATAATTACACTTGTGTGAGCAGACAAGCTAGCTAGGCATTTCTTAGGCTTCTTCATACTAAGCTTTCCATTGCAGAGGCAACGCTAAAATGTGTCAGTTCCTGAAAAGCATTGGATGCATTGGCCTGGATAGCATGAGTGCAGTCGCTGTGGCAATACTTTAAGGAGTAATCTCTTCTTGAGGTCATTTGGTACCTTTAGAGAACAGAGTGGTTTCCATGCATTCCTGAGCACAAGGCCAAAGACTTTGGAAGTGAGCATATTGCTGTGCCGCAGTGGTATGGAACTAAATTCAGTATCTTAATTTACAGAGCTGAAGTTGCTCTTGAGCAGTTTAAAAATGCAAATGCTCTCTACTCGGGGCAAACCAGATGAGATGCCCTCCACCTGCTTTGCATGAATCTGACTTTATAGTGAGCAGCTCTCCGTTGCTGAGGCAATGCAACCCAGATGGAGCATACCAGTGAACTGAGCTCTGAAGTTACAATTATGCTTACATATATATATACACACACACATATATGTATGTAAATATATATATATCATCAGGGTTAAGAAAGAACCTTTTCTGCCTCATAGTTATTCTCTTGTTGGAAGGATACATAGCAGTGGAGCACAGCACTCACCTCACTCATTTTTTGAATCTGGAAAAACTATGGAGGACTCCCAACAGCACTCACCTGCTTCACTGCCTATCAGCATGAATATAAGAGGCATTTGCTAGGCTGGCTGTGCAAACAAGATAAAATGGTTAAAAAATTTGCAAACCAGCTTCTCTCCCTCTAAATCAAACTACCACTTCCCTCAATCACTAAATAAATGATCAAAACCATCACTTTTCTTACCAACACTTTCATGTCATTAGGATCAAATAAGAGCAAGTTCTCTGTGACTATTAACATAGTGGGACACCCTCCACCCCCAGGTTTCTTCCTTTAAGACAAAGTAATTTTGAAATGAAAAGGAAAATATTGCAGATGGGAATCACTCCAGAAGGAATCTCACACCACACTTGTAAGAACATAACACTACAATAGTGGAAAAGAAAAAGGTCTGATTTAGGTCAGCATCGTCTCTGATGTGGAAAAAAACAAAGGAACAAGGCAAGCCTACAGTGACACATCCTGGATATCACTTGAGGTGTCAGGGACTCAGAGACTTCCTGACCTGGAGGTTTCATTTGGACCACTGCACTTAATAGCACTTATAGACCTGCCATCAGTGAACATGTCTGAGACGTTTTGAAATCCATTTAGATTTTTGGTTTCCAGAACATCCAGCACATTCAGCTCCACAATTTAATTACATACTAAGTGAAAAAGTGCTTTGTTTATTTTAAACCTCTTACCTGATAATTTCATTATGTGCCTCCTTGTCTTCCATTATGTTTTCTGCCTTTACACTATTTCTAGTTGTTCACAGTACTGCAGAGCCACTGTCACCATCTTGTTTGTTTAATTGATAATATGACCATGATCGCGTCGATTTAGGCATGAAAGGTCATTGCATAGAGATTTCGTGCTATATTTTCATCCAGCAAACTTCACTCATCCTATGTTACCCTATTTTAAGGCACGGTAAACCCTGCTATTACATTGCGTTACTAGTTATCTTTCAGTCACCAAATTTCTGACATACTTATTAAACAGAATCTTGAAATTCAGTTGTTGCATCTTATTTTTTAGACTTTGAATATATATAGAGAGAGGATCATTGATAATTCTGGTGTTGTTTTGCTGCCTATTTCATTTAATCTTTATTGGGATTACATTTGTTTGTGTAGATATCGCTGCTATTACTTTTCCTAGGTTAGAAAGCTTTAATTTCAATTTTCAGGTATGTGTCATTTTAAATATGTGCTGTTCTATATCTGGCAACTTTCCATACGTTGTAACCTTCCCTAGAATTTGAAGTGTAAGTAGCCCAACCTATTCTGAGTTACGTGAAGTCTGTGTCTTTTGGATGGGTTCAGTCTAAAGGTTTTTCCAGTTCTTAAATCCTCCTACAACAAATGTGGATGATTCCCTATATGTTATCTGGTATCCTACATCATGAAATGATGTGAATGAAACTGGGAACACTCCAAATCTTGTTACAAAGAAAATTCTCATCTTTGGCCTACATTTGGGTAACATTTTACTTCTGGGTCTTGTCTTTTACTCTTTTTTATGTCAGATATCCCTACATACCATACTCATTACAGTGATTAGTTCCCTGTGAAGATGATGTCTAAATGCCTTGGGTACTCCAGCACATTTTCATTTAGTACAGAGTCATTCAGTCCTCACTGAAAACTCCAAGCAACTTTGTCACTGATACAGATAATATGATTGCATAGTTACATAGCCTATCTGTTCTAATCTATGTAAGGAGTACATATAGTGCAAGAATACCTAGAACTTCCTTAATCTAAGGACCCTCCTTAGGAGCCCTTCTATGGGACCATTACCTTTAAACCCACATGCTGCTGTATTTTCTTCTTCCTTACTGACCCTGAGACTGTTATACTGGAATACAGCCTGTTCCCTGATTTTCTTAAAAGATTTACTTAGCTACTTCTCCGAACCTTTTTGCTCCCTGTTTCTCAGAACAAGATTGCCTGCCACATGCACTATAGTATTTGTTCCCCTTATTTGGAAATATGCATATGTACACAGGCACACAAATATACCATGATTTGAAAGCATATTTTTGCACAACACTGAAAAATATTACATTGCTGTGATCTCAGGTGTGATTCACTACAAGCTGGTATTTTGAACACTGACATATGCCATAAAAGAGAACTGTAAAATGCTGCTTTGATATTGTGGTTTATCTGATGTTCATGAAATGCTAAGGGCAATGGTAGTGGTGCCCTTAAAGACTAGAAAAGTCAGAAAGGGGAGAGGCTTTATTAATTACTTTTAATTCGAAAGCATGTGATGCAAAAATATGCAAAATCATTTTTATTTAGTAAATCTTTTACTTGGATTTCAAATTATACAGTCTATTCTAAACTGTGCGTGTTATACAGATTACTATTTACCTAAAACATGTTACAGATATTCCACTCTTCTCCTCAGCGAAAGTGACAAATTAATTCTGAAGGTGACTGTGTGTTCTCCAACTCTTTCAAAGTATTTTCAGAATAACAGAAACAGTTCAGAAACAAAAGAAATACAGTAATGTCTTCAAACAGCTTTGGGAGAAAAGTATTAAATTCATGTTTTTCTCTCCAGCAGCACTAAAAATAGTTTATGACAAAAAAAAGAAAATAATATTTTTTTATGTTTCCTATGTGGTTTTAACAGTTTTGGAAGACTATCTCTTGAACTTGAGAGACAAATGATTCGTATTTTTCTTCTACTGATATGAATTAAAAATAAACAAACTGCCTTTTTTCTTCATGTGTAAGATTTGACTTTTTTACGGCAAATAACTATACTTCATTTAATCATATAGAGATGCTTAAAAAGTCCAGTGCTCTGTTGGATGCTTCATTATTACACTCCAGCATCTTATAGCTGGAAGTCTGAAGCACGCAGAACAAAAAAGAAAAGTAATTTTCCAACATTTTACAACATCTGCCTAGGAGTGTTCTAAGGAAGTGAAAGAGGCAATAAGGACCTTCCATTTATGCTGAGCCTATTAATCAGAGAGCAGATTCAGTTCCATTGAATTTTGACTGAGCAGGTTCTACAAGACAAGGATAAGCTGCAGTGATGCTGGCTTCCCATGTAAATCAACCATTTATAAGCAGAAAAAGGGCTGGTAAGCACAGTGTGATTGGCTTGGAGGAAGAAATATTAGTGCATATTAGGAAGAAAAGTGTCTTAGCGGTCCTTCATTGCAACATGGTATTTGGGTATTTGTCTTCCCTTTTTTGGTACTGTTAGTCGCAATCTGTCTGCTTTAATAATTTTCATCAATGAGCTTCCCTCAGTGATACAAATATGTCCAGGACCATATTTACCTTTGAAAAAAAGTTTAATTTTGTTTTTTAACTTAAAATTAAAAGCAGACTGTTTTTCTCTCCTTAAAATTTACATGGAACCATATCTATTTAATATCCTAAAGCCCATTGTCTTCGGAAAAGACGACAATGAACACTTGCACTCATACATTAAACAATTCATAGCTATTGCCACTTGCAACTGTAATTTAATAATTACAAGACTAAAAAGGAAGATGCACGTTAACTACAGTGTTAAAAGAAAAAAACCCCAGACACATAAATAAAGAAATATGTTACTGAAATAATTCTTTTGACCACAGTGGAGCAGGCAATTAAACTATAGGTAATATAACCAAAATTTTCAGATGTATGATGGACAAGAATGAGGCGGCGTATATGGTCATTTATCCTCCTCTTTCATTTCTGAAACTCACGATTTGTATCTTAAGAATCCAGTAGTGTGCCAGATAGTACATATGACTGAAAAAAGAGGTGAAAAGCCAGGATATAAAGTTTGAGATCATAAATGATATTTAGGAGTGTCAGGTGAGAAAACATCGCTGTCTTCAGAGTTCATGGAAGTTGTTTTTAGATACTAACATTAGACTAACTGAATAAGATTGATAGAAACATCTCTACACTCACAGTCCAGTAATGCCTCAATTTTTCTTTTGCCTTTAGTGTCTTTTCCTTAATCAAGTGACAGCCGTCTGTTCTTTATGCTGTGTTTATAAAGCACTTCTGTAAAGCACCTTCTTTTTTTTTATGAAGCCGATATATTTATTGAACTTAGTGACAGCATAATATCCGTTACTATATCTTATGCAAAGCTAAGAAAGCTTTCCAAGAAGTGCTGTCATTTCGTTTGTCAGTTTGTCAAGCAGAGCAAAAAAGTGATACCTGCCTGGTAACCTTGGCTATAATGTGTTAGGCTGAAGTATGGAAGGCATAGTTTTTTGTGGCAATGATATTTTTCAGTAAATATGCCATTAATAATAAAGGCCACAAGGTTTGTGTTGACCTGGCAGTGTGGGAACTTGGGACTTGTCTCACTGTACTGATTTGTTTCAGTTGTGACAGCAGTTATATAGCACACTAAATGTGTTTTATCTTAGCTTTAGTTTACAGTAAAAACAAGTCGTCATTTTCTGTGTGAACTGAACTTTCTGACTGCAGAATAAAATGCAATGTGGGAGAGTGCAGGCACAGTATAATACCAGAGGTCCCCACACGAAACACAAACTGCAGATAATACAACCACAAATCACAGACAAAACAAATCACAGTCAATCAGTGGTCACTACATGCTTGTGACCTTGTAAATCAATTAAAACCAGCTGCAGAGCTAACAGAAAACTGATCCATCAGGAACAGAAGAAAACAAATGGCATGTGAGCAGATTATGTTAACACACATAAAAATAAACCCAAGCATACTTAACACCAAGGAAGCAGCAGCCTCCACCCTGAACATTGCACTTTTCCTGTTGATGCCCCAGGATGCTGATGTCTTAATGTAACCCATCCCCCCATTCTGCTTGAAGAAAATAGACACCATCAGGTTAGGAAGCAGAGTAATTCAGTACAGGGAGTGCAATACCAGAGAAAAGGGGCAGAAACTAGGAAGCTTTTCTACAACAATTTTACCTGTATTATTACTGAAACTTTTCTGCATCAATTTGATGCATGATTTTTGGTAACCCTGTAACTGAACTAACAAGAAATATTTGTCTTTCGATTAGCCTGTTAAGATTTGAATTAGACTAACAAAACATCCTTACCTCTACATATGTTTGTTCCTTCTTCCCTGCAACAAAATTTTGAGTGCTACTATAGATACAAAATTGGGAATTGCAGAAATTTCCAAAGGCCCACTCCTGGTATTATCTACAGACTAAATTTCTGAATATTAGCAGTACTTGCAGGGGAGAAGGAATATTCTAAGTAGCTGGCTGAAGGTAATGTGTACTTCTGAATCAGACACACTGTGTAATTGTAGAAAATACAGGCAAGAATTGGCTCATAACTTTGATGGATAGAACTTGTTTCAATTTTATTTATTTGCAGCATATTATATGCTATGCTTCCTTATGAGAATGAGAAAGGTCAACCTGCAAAAATATGACTGCTTGCTTTGCCCTAGCTATCAAGGTGGAAAGAGAGTATCTAAAAAGAAGGATGATCACTTATTGCCCAGAAGCATTTAGGCATGCACAGCTAGAACATCTTCTAAGGTGCGACAGAGAGTGTGAGAGCTCAGCTAGCAGGCAGCCTGAACCAAGACCGGATATTTACAGACTTCTGAAAAGAGGATGAGAAGATGCACAGCTAAGACACTGAAGTGACTTTTTAGAAAGTACTTTTCCTAGGCACTCAGCAGGAACTACAGTTTGTTGTAATAGAGCATTTGCCTTTTCCTTTTCTGCTTAGTTCTTAGTTTTTAATTTCTTGCACTGCTTAATATAACACATTTCTCTTTCACTTTATTCCCCTTGTTAAGGGTAGATATTTTCATTGATTAGAGCACAAGACTCGTATTTCATTCATAACTGCTCTTCCTGAATCTTTTTGAGATCCCATGTTTTCTAAGAACAATAAAAAATGGTCCCAAAAATCATAAAATGATTAGTCAAGACATCCAATGTCCATTCAAAGGTCGCTCTTATCACTGGAAAACACATAAAATGTGGCAAGTTTGTCCTAAGCATGTTCTATCATCTTTTAATTTTAAGACTTTATAGTGAACCAGCTGATATCTGTTCCATTTTTAGTCACAGCTTGCACATCATTCCTCTTAGTCTCCTTATTTACCCTTTTCTCTGAATGCATCTAGTTTTTCAGTATTTCTTCCAGCCAAGTTCTATCATCTGAGTTGAAACTTGCAGTCATGCACATACGGAGAAACTATTGTTACTGTCCAGGAAGACCACTTTTATATGTGCCAATGGTAGTACATTATGGAATCTTCTGAATTTATCTGCTTTCTTGCGACTTACAAATACCAGTATCTTCCAACATATCAGTGTTTCCGATTATTTTCTCAAGGTGAACAGGCTTTCATATTTCTATAATGTTTTTTCAGTTTTACCACATCTGTCATTTCTCAAATTCCACATTACCTTTTTCTTTAATGATGTGCAGTCCTTCCAATTTAATACTATCTTCAGATTTCATTACTGGGCTCTTTACTTTTTGTTCCAGTTTATTAATTTAGACATTAAACAAATCTAACTCTTGCCAACTCCTGCTGACAAATGCCAACTCTTTCAGATTCCTCCTTTTGACATGTTGCTGTTTATTATTTCTATTATCGTACTCATTTAGGCAGTTTACAGCCTCCATGGTCATGATCTTATTGAAGGCAACACTGAATCAAATTTTAAAACTAAGAATTCCAAAATGCCACATCAAATGCTTCACTAGAATCCAAATATATATGATCTACTTCATTCCTATTGGCCATTAATTTTGTAATTGCATCAAAACAAGCAATGAAGTTTGACTGATGAGACACAGTTCTTATAAAGCCTCACTGCCTACTGTTCATGGCTCTCTTATCCTAGCTATTAATGATGGAATATTTATTTCATTGCTTTACAAGGCATTCAAATAATATTTATGGCATCATAGTTGTCAGCATCAATCTTTTCTTTTCTGGAAATATGTACTACATTTATTTTTCTCTAGCCATCTAGTACATTTCCTTCATCTATAAGTTTTTAGAAACGAGCACCTGTAGGCTTAGCGAAGTCACTAATTCTTCTGATCTCAAAGACAGCACATCACTCTTGCCTGTGTTTGGAGTATATCATTAATATCTTTATGAGCAGAGCTTTTAGAGAGCCTCATTTCATAGATATATACGATACAGGGTCAGGCGGTGTATTCTGAACATTCTGTTCTGTCTACAAATATATCAACACTTATTGATACTAAGTATGCTAATTGTTACTCTTAATTGTCACAAAATCACTCAGATTTGATGGCTCTTCAAGAACACGAGTGTGACCAAACATCGGACCACTTTGCCAAGAAAGGCTGTGGAGTTTCCAGCTTTGGGGCTATTCAAAACCTAGCTGTATATGGGTCTGAGCAGCCTGCTTTAACTGGATACCTTTGAGAGTGGGTTGGACTAGATGACTTCTGGAGGTCTCTTCCAACTTACATGATTTTGTGATTTTATTCATTTAATTTCTTGAATGCTTTATTTTCTATCTGAAATGTTAATTAACTTTCTATAATAATCTGTTCTTGTGTATGTGTTCTCACGCATACAGCGCTACTCCTTTCCTGTTCTTTACTCCCTATTATAAATATTAAGTGACAGAGATCATTTCAGCATTGGTTTACACATTTTCTGCAATAACAGGTTTCTAAAAAGGTGTTTGCTGTTTCAGGGTTTTTAGACATTATTAATTTTATCTCTTTTTTAATGTCCTTTCTCCTTAACACTTTTTTCTGTTAGAAAAATCTCTACTAATCACTTTAAATCACTGACAATTGGCTCAGAACACAATCTGAAAAGAATACAACATGAACCTGAGTATACATCATTCAAATACGGCATATTGAAACTTGCTGATATTTTATATTCCCATCTAACTTTGTGCATCATTATGCAGAGATCTAATGTGTGAATAAATTAGATTTGAATATGCCAATTGTTCCTAAAAGATATACTTAACAATACTATACATTTTGAGCATGACTTTGAATCAATAGCTGGCTCAGTTAGGTGCTTTCTTTAGGGTGAGAAGACACACATTTGTGGCATATTCCACCAGCTGTCAAATGGATTTCTATCTGATGATCAAGTATGATTTGATCCACAAATCAAAACAATGAGCTAGGTACAGAATCTTGCCATGCCAAAGCGAGAGGTTACTGATCTACTTGTTTTCCAAGCCAACAGAAACTGTAGATGGGTAGGGCAATCAAACTCTCTTATTCAACAGAAACAAATTAAGACCTCTTCACTCTGCAGTATTTGTACTAAAATTCCATAATCTTAGTAAGTTTTACTGCCCTGTGCCATTGGTCCTAGCCAGACTGTGCCACCAGACAGTGCAAAACTGTCTGGTTCTTTTCCAAGTCTTTTCCCTGGAACTGATGATGGACCAAGATATTTAATATCTTGACCCCTTCCTGAGTCATTATTATATCTGCCTATTAACAGCTCTCAAAATCCAGATTATGTTACAATCAGAGAACTTCTTAAACAGGAGAAATTGTTTATCTCTGCCCTTTTTTCTTTAGAATCAGCTTATATACGTATGTTATGTTGTCAACCTAGTCCTCTCGGGGCTGATTCCACTCTCATCTGCTTGCTGGTAACTGGTTACACTTCTCAAATGAAAACAGTGTTAATATAGCTCTTCATTCTTTATCTTTGTGAAAGAACAGAACTAAACAGTTTTAAAAGTTTTGGGCTTAAGTTTTATCTATTGCAAGTATGTGCAGTTGATCTGAGCCATTTGCAAAAATTTACATCAGAAGAGAACTTAGCACTGTTAGCTCCGTACCATGTACTTGGAAAGAAAACCAGGCCTGCTGAAGCACAAGTGAAGTTATCATTCAAGCTTGATACCATACTCCTCATCCCAGCAACAGCTACTTCCATATCACTTCATTTACTGCACTTCTAAATATATCTGCAATTGTTTCTTTCATTTTGTAACACATTTATTAAAGGTTTAAAGCCTGAAAGGAACTCTGCAATTTATTTAAAAAAAAACCCCACATTTATTGCCAATCCTTTACAACTGACTTCTTATTTGTGCCTGCAATCATCTTTGTGAGATGGCTTTATGCATCTGGTAGTGAGTACAAATAATTGAATTCAGATGCTTAAAACTGCTTAAAATGCTTCTCTAGCAAGCCAGGTAGTTATATATCCATGAAGAGATTTGCAGACTGCTTAAAACTCACCAATGTAATAATGGATAAAAGAACATATTAAACCAGCTCCATTTACATCTATAGAGAATCTCTGTGCTTAACATTCGGACATGCATCTGCCATGAAACCTGCTTTGACTGGATATACGAATTAAAGGCTAGTCCTAAGAGTTTCCTAAAATGTTAGCTATAATACTTGAAGAATAAAGTTTGTTTTCCTTACACTCATTACAGGTCAAACATTATCCGAAGCAAAATTACATCACTGGAATTTGAAAAGTTTTATAACAAGAAAGGAGTAACAGTATCATAGTGACACAGAAGATCTCTGTATTATCCTTTGAGAACTAAGACTGAAAAAAAATAGCTGAATATTTCCTCCAACACTATAATTAATTAATTGACAAAAGTCCTGAAAGTATGGTCCTGTCCTGAAAAGTTAATGTAAAAAAAATATAGTATATGTATTGTATTTGATTACCTATTACTGAATCCTATTTTATTTTTATATGCCTCTTATTTAGCAACAACATAAGTATAACTGAGACCATAATTTAGTATGTGAAAATTTTAAGATCAGTAGAAATAAATCTAAAAAGGAGAAGCAAATGATCAGGTTCTCTTTAAGAAACTAAATTGAGCATTTATTGGACCCTCTCTTAAGCTACACAAAGACACTGAACTTGTGGACTGAGCAGTTTATGTGAATTATTAGCAAAAGACCTAAGAATATATGACATAAATCTACAGAATCCTTTCAATTATTTTTCACTGCTGTGCATTTTACTGCAGATGTAACTAACAAAAGCACTTCTTCATATATGAATCTTCTGTATGTATATGTGAAAAAAAAAAAATGCTCCTTCAAAAGCATAATGAGGTTTACAAGAAATCAGACAAGTTATGCAAAAGATGGGTCTGGGTGCTTACCTAATTAGTGCAAACCTAATCTGTTTCCAGATGGAATTTATATTACTGAATAATTCCAATTCCTAATTTATAGATAAATAAATCATTAAATCTAGGCAAAACTACCAGTGCTAAAAGTTTTATTGGACTTTTACAGTGAAAATTTCTGAAAAAATGCATATTGTAAGGTACATTTCAAAAGTAGTATTTCACACTAAGGGTCATATTTCAGAGATGCAGAAATGTAAATAAAAAAATAAGGAAGCAAATTATTAAATGAACATGCAAATAGCAAACTTCGTCTTAGAATCAACTGATCTTTTTTAAATACTACAAAAGGCATTCAATACTCTGCAGGAAAAACCTTAAGGTCCCAGCAGCTAACAACAAAGTAGTGAGACAGATTCTACACATGAAATTTCAGCTTAGAAATCCAGGCAGAGTCACAGTAGTGAAGGCTGCAGCACACAAAACTATCACATCCCACCTGGCTCAAGTACACAAGTCCTTGAATCAGCACCTATGCTTGGTTGTGGAGGTGAGTCCCGGCATAACCTGGTGCCTTGGTACCTTGATAATCCAGACTGGGAATCTTTTACTTGAACCATAGCTCCTTTATGGAATTCACATGACTTTCCACAATGAGGAGCAGATTGTGCAGGTGGTGTGTGCATGGCCATATCTCTCCTTGGTATAGGACATGGGCTGGAAGCACACCTCAGAAACACACTTGAAACATTGGAAACACAGAACTAGTGCTGCCTACTGAAACCTAGACACACTCTGCACCAAAAATGGTTTAGTGAAATCTTGATCAGGATAACTGTACTTAAATAAGCCTTACTATTTGACAGTTTCCTTGGCTACAGAACAAAAACTAAGCAGGGCAATACCATTACAACATTTAGTGCTCCTCAGACCCTTTGGTTTCAACTGAGGCTATGCTGTTAAAAAAATTTGTAAACACACATCTGCTCCTTACCCCCCCTTTCTGCTTCCTGACCTGTGTGAATTTGAGCTTGAATTTGAATTTTAGACCAAACTAACTGTAGCATATATGAAGGGTATAACATTCCTGCTATATGCCTTGATTAAGAAATCAAACCAAATTAGATTGCTTGACTTCAGTGAAATAAACAGGGCATTTAAAATGTATTTATGTTGATTACTAGGATTGTAAATTGTTCTGTATTCCTTTATTTAAAGGTTATTTCAATTAATTGTAAAGATGCTTACAGATGCAACAAATACTCACATATTAAGAAGCAATTAACCACAAAATGAGAAGATCAACAAAGAAAAGGGGCATATTCATTTGGTACACATCCACATAAAACCAAGACTTTTGAAAGCAAGCAGGAGAACTCAGGCCATAAGAGTCCAGAAGGAGGTACAAGGACAGGGAGAGAAGGGGATCAGGGACTGCACAGGGCAAAGGGCAGATCCTCTAAGCGTTTGCCTTGCCAGTTCAAGCTCTTGAATACAACTTCTGTATTTCACTTGGGAAAATACTGTTGCACAAGTACCAATGCAGTGATTAGCTACTACTACTACATTTTAATTTAGACAATAGGATCTAAACTCAGTACTGATTTCTATCAATGCTACATACGTAAATTACAGGCTGAAAAAGAAAGAGAAAAAGCTGTGACTTCACTCTGGTCAAACCCATTCATATGGCTAAACTGGAGGCTTGAAACTTAGAAAGGAAAATTTTGTTTGCTTTCTAGAAAGGAAGATAAAGACTCCAACTCCCCACTTCAGCTTCCCAATTTTCTGCGAGAACAGTCCTCTTAGTCTTCATACCCTGTTCACTAATTTCCTCTTAACCCTTTAGGGTCTTGCTTCTTTCTTTCTTTCCCCTAACACTGTTCTATTTACTCTTTCCTTTTCTATATATCTCTTGCTTGTTCAACAGCCTCCCTTCTCTTTTATAGTCTCAATTTCTCTTTTGCACCTCACTTTTGACATCCTTTCTTCTCTCTCATACTTTTTAGGATTGTACATTGACATATAATTATTCAGTGTCTGATTACTTAGTGATAATTTTCCAACCCCTCACAACACAAGAAAGATAAATTTGCACTAACCGTTCTTTTTTATATACAGAAAAGAATATCTGAGGCACCAATCCAGTTGCTCCATAGCTACAATAGGAGTTCTTGTTCCCCTCTTCAAGGCTGGATTTTTCTGTTTCACATTTATCACATTTCTGGCCTACTTGTCCTAATTTTATTTCTTGTTTCCCTCCCCCAGTTATCCTTCTCATTTTACTCTTAACGCTTGGATTTTCCTTTCCCAGTACTCATGTATCTTCTTCCTCATTCTCTTTTCCTGTTTGTGTCCTTTCTTTCTGTTCCTCCACCCCTCACCAACCCCCTGTTTGTTCATCTGTTACTTCTTTGCTGTAATCCGCTTCACTTATGTTAGTGAAGACACTAGAAAATCACATCTCTCAGTAGGTAATGTTTACACAAATGCCTCAGGAAGGGAGAATGCCTGAGTGCTTTCAAAAAAGATGGGTAAAACAGAAGTAGGAGGAGAGAAGAAAGAGGAAAGAAAATTGTATGGATCTGCAATTACTGTAAGTCTTTTTACTGATGTGGTTGGTTGATATATGTCTGAATCAGAGAGCCTTCACAGTCACAGGTGTGTAAAGCCACCTACACAGACTAAGTCAGATTTTTTATGTCCTTTACAAATGCTCTGAAGCTGCACTGTGGTTTGAACAACACTTACATTTACCTTTTGAAAAATGGTGTGAAAAAGAAGTATTGCTACCACATTTACATTTTTATAGTATGGCTTGCTCTGAAAGTGTTAGAGGAGATTGCCTGGCTCAAAGCCTGGCTCAATGATTCCTGGAGGGTATTTTTTCCTGCAGTATCCAACTACCATATGGAGTGCCAAGTAGCATAAAAGAGGTTTCAGAAGCAATTCCATGATTACGGTTACTATACTTCAAAGGCACAGAACAACTATTGTAAATTATCTGTATGGTTCTTGCATAATAAATTACTTTGCTCAAATCACAGGTGACAGGCTTCCATTACAGATAATTTTGTTTAAATGCATAGCAATCTTTTTAAACAAATGACTCCTAGCAGCAGAACTCCTATGATTCTAAGAGTATCTCATTCCAACACTGCCATTAAATGCCTCCTGAGTGACCTTGAGCAAATCATTCCCCAGCCCCACCACCCTACTTGTCTCCCCTCCTGTGGTCTTTGGTATTTAGAGAGTGGCAATCTCTCTGAGCAGAGATCATTTTATTACTTTTTAAATTCTTAATGCAATGAAGCCTACAGTAGTCTCTAGGAACTTCTGTAATAAATACTTATTAATAATTATAATTAATCATAATTAATCATAATAATAGAGTGAGTTTTGAAACGCATGACTGGCAAGCAAAAGTAAGAGTCTGTTATTTCAAAAATTTGGACCTGAGGATGAGTTGCAATGAGCAATGGTTCAGGACCATACAAGTAACCCCACCTGTGAAAATGTTTATTGATTTAAATTATTCAGCTCAGGGAGGACAGAGGGAGGATAAGAATCCAGTTCTCCATAGCAACCATCAACTCCCTTAGATATGAAGCTATTCTTTCCTCTGCTGAAATCATATGATACTTTCTATGATCACTTCCTTGTCCATTTAAAGTATTTCTGTCTACAGCCACTACCCAGCTCCTTGGCAGCACTTACAGCTCCTCTTGGCAATCAGCAGCACTCTCTTTTGTATCCTCCTCAGAGCCCCTTGCATATATTTTTTTTCCCTTTGCTCTTTGTTACTTTTTGGACCCTTTTGTCAACTGGAGCCCTAGCTTTGTAAACTCATGAAGCCTGTGAGAAGGATTTAATTTCTTTTCAAGGAAAGCCCCATGAGATGCACATGCTCTGTTCCTGGAAGAAGTGATGTTCTAAACACCTTCACTGATTTGCAGAGGACATGTCCTCTGTGCTCTGAGTGAGGTAGGTGTCTTAAAGTAAACAAGATGTACAAGATTATGTAATTTAAAACTGCACCAAAGCACATATGTGTAAATGACTGGATTAAGATTACACAGACAACTTCAGTCCTGGCATTTTCTAGGACTGAAGTTTCCCCTTCCTGGAACTTAAGTGGGCAAATAAGTAATATTCTAGGGCTTTTTGGGTTTATGAAGCTTCTTAGGTTTAAAAGATAAGCAAGCAAGACTCCTTCTCAGTATCTCAGTTTGAAATCCCAGTATGTTTTACTGACAATCCTCTAAACCTCAGGAATCATGTGTTTTTTTCCCTCAGGTTCTGAGGGGAGCGTATTCCAGTAGTCAGAGCCTTTCACTTTATATTGCTTTATTTTCGCTGCACTTGTTTTTCACCTCTCCTCTCCCAACGTCTGTTGCAGTCTCCCTTCCCTAAACACCTTTTACTCCCTCCTCCTCTACAGCTTCAAATCTGCCCACTTGGTTTCTCTTACCAGCATCTCTCTACCCCCTACTCATCATGCCAATATTCCCTCTTTACAAATCCCCCAAGTCTTCTTCTTCACTCCCAGGTTTTGTAGCTAGGCTGCTTTTTTATCTTGGGCACCAAGCCAGAGGAGGCTTGTTGTTTTTTTTTTTTTTATTTCCTATAGCCAAGGTCCACAACGATGTTTTGTTGTTATCAGAAATCATTTCAAGAACACCTGAAAGGCCTAGGACACAGTCAGACTTCAAACTTCTAATAAAATTGTACACAATATACAGAATCCGAGATTTTTCATAAATTCTTATCTCGACTGCAAATAGGATAACTTTTTCACGGAGGTGCCTACATGCATGTACTTGACAGTGATGCCACTGCTATAGTGTATGAGACCTAAATCTTTTCAAAGAGGCAACTTTAGATATGAGGGAAAAAATTGAAAATTCTACTGTAAGAAATGACAGCTAATTTAGCTGAAATTTTATCCTCTTTATATTTAGTCTCAGGCGGTGACCAGTACTTGATGCACCTGCAATAACCAGTTCAGTCATATTTAGACAAAGTTCTAAACAAATCAAAAATTAGGTTTATAATTTTTAAAATCATATGTTTGCTACCTGTGTCCCATAATGCATGTCCACAGTAACCATTCCTTTCCACGCTGTGTTACCTTCTGTAGGTATCTGTATGACTTTCCCTCCTGCGCCTGCCCCTACACAAACACCCAAGAACTTCTAGGGATCAGAAGCAGAGGTCAGCAGTGCTAAAAACATCTCTCAAGTGCCTTCCAGGTACTGCAGTTTGTTGAATTCAAATTCCCATTTCTGAAGGACTAGCTTCTGTCCTTACAGGAAAGAAAAAAGACCTGAGGAGAAACCATATCTGAGGTAAAGACTGGTAAGAGTCAGGGCCCTGAGGGCACTTCAAGGACATCATGTCCCTGCCCAGCTCCCTGCTGTGGGACTCCCCCAGCCTGCTATGGCTCAGGACCCCATGTCACTCCTTTGGAGTCGTCAGCCCCTGCCCCAACGATGCCATTGGTATTCAGCTCCCATAGCCCTGCCCTGCTGAGCTGAGCTCACTCAACCCCAGTGTGTCCTCAGCCTGTCCTTGTCCCCAGGGAGGTGCCTGATTCCTATGCCTGGGGCCACCCCAGTGCCCCTGGCTGCCCGGCTGCTGGCCCCAGACCCCAAGGCCAGGGAGCTGCTGGCCGCAGCTGCATCCTGACACCAAGTGCAGAAGCACTGTCTGCACCCTTCTCCTTGTTAATTAAAGTCTTGAAACTCTAGGGAGCAGTGAGGTCAAACTTAATTCATGCTGTTGGAAACAAATCAGAGTTTGTAAGAGTTGTTTTCTTCAGAACCTTAAAGTTCTCAGAAAGGTAAAAGAAGCAAGACGCAGTCTGCCTCATGCATTTCATGCTCTGAGGAATGGTATGGATGATGCAGAAATAATGAGTTTACTAGGATTCAGTGATAAAAGGGAAATATTAGAAACTCGTAAGTGCAAGAAGTCATTGGAAAGCTTCTTACAGACAATTACCATGATGTGCTTGGACATGATGCTTATTTTCCTGTTCCTGACATAAACAGAACATAATAAATAAGGAGAAGGTCACTGCAATGCATCATTTATGTTGTTTTTAATATCTCGCTTTCAGGAAAGAATTAGAAAGTAGTTTTAAAGCACTCTGATTATACGTGTATTTTATGGATCTCAGTCAAAAGTGTAAAATGCATCCACACATTCACACATAACACAATCACACTTTTTTCCTAATTCCAGCCTGACTTTTAAAGTAATTTTATTTAATTGGTAATGTAAAGGTTATTTTTTGTGTGTGTGTGTGTGTGATATCTCTGCTATTCATAAATAAACCTAACTTAACTGGTTTTCCTTCTAGATACACAGCAGCATATTCTAATGGTAAAAGTATTTATTGCTTTCTGGACAGCGAGCGTAATCATGCTTCTAGGAACCCCACAGGAGGGAACATAGAATCATACAATGGGTTGATGAATACATAGTAAATTGTTTCCTGAAAAGTTCTGATAGCTGAAAAAAAGTTATCAAGACTTCATGCTTAATACAGAATTACAAACAATCTAAGCTGACTGTAGTCTGAATCACTGCAAAAAGTATGTGCCTACATTTTTAGCAAGGATCATGGATTTCGTACTTTCCTATCTGCAGCAGCTCATGCAGTCATTATGTCAGAGAGAAGAGAAATGAAGAGCTCATTTATTCAGCTTTCTGGTTCTGTCATCTTGGTGCTAACTAGTGTAAGTAACTGGGGTGAAGCTGTGAACTGCATTTATAGACACAGAGGATCTTGAATCTGTAGTGATTCTATAGAGAAAGACCAAATTAGAATAGCAGCTTGAAATATTATTTCCAAACAAGCTTTTAGAATCACTAGAATGTTTCTGCCTTGCAACTATGAAAAAGCAGTACATGCCAGTCATTACCTTAGCCTAACATATGAATACAATGTAATTGTTAGTATTGTCCAGCTGCTTAGGAACAATCCCAGCCATTTAGTGTGTCTCACACTGACACCCGCTATCATAGCCAGGTTATTACTCATTTACCCAGGGCCACAGGCAAGCGAGGTATTTGCTTCTGCCTCTCAGCAGCCTGTATTTGTTACGAGTGGCCACATCAGGCTCTCAAGTTCCTGATCACAGTGAAAAGATGCCCTTAATAAAGGAAGACTGACAAGCAAAATAGAAATGCCACTTTCCCTTTGGAGAAATTAGGAGTGGAGAATGGAGTTTTAAACCTCACAAGGACTGATCATTACCAACTTTTCTGAGCTAATGATGAAGGAGAAATAATTAAATCTGTAATAACTCAGACAGCTTTCACCTGACAGCCAAGAACCTTTAGGACAACATGGACAAACATACTGCATAGCTGTGAACTAAAGAGCTACACTGTTAGGGTCTGATCTCAAGATGCTGTAGTTAATAACACTCTGATTTCAGAAAAAAAGCTTAGGGACTTTTTCCTTCTACTCCCACTCCTATTCTCCACCTCCTACTCCTGACATATTACGAGAAAAATCTCAGACACATGATGGAACAGTTGATATTTTTTCTGTGACCCACTCAGTCAGAAATTAAAGAAGTACCTCTGGTAAAGTACCATAGTATAAGAAGCAGAATAATCCTGAGTGACTTCAGTATACTTGAGACAGACACTATAAATGGGTCTGTGCAATTCTCCTAATCGTGTTGCAGATGTTATACGAAATTCTGCAGCAAAGACTTGTGTTCTTGGATTTTGTGGGAAGGAGATACTAAAAAAACAAGACAGGAGAAATGGCCAGCAAGTGAATTTCACTTCCATGAAAAATGTTGACATGCCAGAAGATGAATGTACCTTATAAAGAAGACAAAGTTAAGCCATCTTGCTTTCTGTCCCTTTCTCACACAAACTATGCAGTAGAAAAAGATCGTAAAAATCTCTCTTGTAGACAACTATGCAGCAATACTAAATAATTCACTAGATTCTTCCTGCAGACTATAGCAAAAGTAGCAATATCTTTGCCTTTTCTGAGTGTGATCACAAATAAAAAAGTAATACACTAAATCTGGATATAGTTGAGTTTGTTTCCAAACAGAGTAATGGAAATGAAAGAACAATAATAAGAATCAGCTTAGTAAGTCCCAAGTATTTTAGTATAGCTTATTACTTTGCACATGTTAAAAGATACCAGTAACACTAGTATTTCCAAATGAATTTTAAACCCTTATTGAACTAGAAAAAAACTAAGATAAAATGTCATGGTCAGTCCACACACTTTAAAATTATTGTCCATACTCCTGCAATTTATTTTAAAGTGCAGTTACCACCTCTAAATCATAGAAACTATGCAAAAAACAAAATCTATTTAACTATTGAAAACTTTTTCATATATACTGAGGGTTAAACTGGATTTGAGAGAAATAAGTGCTAGAAAGGGATATAAAACTGCCATCATGTTCAGGAGGAGCTGCTGCTGGTGGACACTGAAGAAATTAGTCACTGAATACACCCTGAAGTCTGTATAAATTCCTGCTTCTCTACTCACAGTAAGCCGTTTGGCTCACTGGCTTATTTCTCTTTCGGCAACCTATCTTGGCTGTTTAGACAGAAACTCTTCAACGCAGAGATTATCCTAATTGTGAAACACTGGAGGTACGTTTATATAGGCCCTACCAGAAGTCTTCTCAACCCTTCAGTTCCACCTAGAGGCATAAGTGCATAACAGCAGCAGGAAGACCCAAAATGCACATAAGGGCTATGACAGGGTAAGGGAGCTGATAGTACTCCTCTGGTCAGAGGGAAAAATATAATGAAAAGCATGGAACTACAAAAGCATGAATGTTGGTGGTAGAACTGTTGGTGGTAGAATTGTATGTTGATGGCTGATTCTCAGATACAGCTGAAGTTTTATTGTGTTAAATATATTTCTAAGTCTGTTCCTGGAATATCTTCTTATCACACTGCTCTTACTAGCCAGTCACTTCCTTACATGAACTTTAAAGGAAGTGAGTCAACTAGTTCAGGATGGGGACACATCCAGATACTCGGACAGAGATTAAAAACACAGTGTGATCATGAGCCCCATTTCCTGAGGTCAGCTTGTCACAGGCAGCAAAGATGAGTATCTGTAAAGGTCTGCTAAAATGCACCTTCAGATTGATTGGGTTAAGGGTTTCTTTCCTCCTATATCTATAGAGAACTTTGGATTCTGTGATAAAGCTACTGGAAAGCAAAATGTTACAATGATAAGGCATTTCTATGTCTAACTTTTTGAGCCCGTGAAAAACATTAATCTTATTTTACAACTCCTGATTTTCCAGTATTAATATCCACACATACCATGACTACCAAAATACTCTTTTGACTGTCATCTTAATGCTATACAATCATGTTGTGTGATGCCAAATGTACTTGGAAAGGAATACAAAGTTCACACATATGTGATTACACTTCAGATATACTCAGCACAAAAGTTATAGGTCCCATTCTCATCTGATACGGTCTGGTATTGCTTGAGAGATTACACTTAATTATAGCAGATGAGAATCTTTCTGTATTTGTATTAAAACTAATTAAGCCAAGCATCATTATTGAAGACTAGACAATAAATAGCGAAAAAGTAATTTCTGCATGAGAACACACGGGCTGCTCTATTTGTATTATTTCAGATCTCTTTTATTGGATATTAGCTTTTTTCTAGAGCTATTTCTTGTGGAAAGCAAAGACAGAAGAGGTAATGCAGTACTTTTAAGACTTGACTCTTCATGTTTTATTGTTTGTACCCTCAGCAGAACAGCTGCTCCAGAAGTTTCTGGTGAAAGTTTTCTCCCAAACAAAACTTTTGATTCAAATCTGACTAAATACTAGGTGAATAATTATTTGGATCTGGTAACAATCTTTCATATCCTCAATTTCAACAAGAGAAACTTTAAGAAAATAACAGAACTCTTCTCTATTTAGTTTGATTTTATTGAGTAAATTTATAATCACTAAATCCAAGGCCATTTCATGCAAATAGCTCATTTGCAACCAGGGTGTTTATTGCTTACCAAAACCAGCTTTTGAAATGGCAATACATAGCATTTATTTCATGAAAATAAAAATTTCTATCAGGTCTGGTGTGTTGAACTAATGAGGTCCTACCATTCGTGCAGTACAGTTTTAAATCATATTTATCTCCCTAGTAACTTTAAAATAGCCTCATCGAAGGTCAAATCTGACATTTGTATTTAAGAAGAATATCTAATTCTATTTCATTAGAAGCTACTTTACCAGCTTTTCCCAAATTGATTTTGACTCAAATAGATTACCACTTACTTCTTTGTCCTCTTCCACACCATTAATGTGCAATATTACATCTATGTGCCCTACTTCTGTCACTCATGCTCAAGAATGATGAATTCAGATGGAAAGTGACACAAAAAAAGGGTTACTGGATATTCTATTCCCTGACTATTCATTTTGAAAGGGAAGTCAAAAAGACCTTAAACTGTTAAATCTAACAAAACAAAGACTGGGAGATATATGAACAGCAGTTCTCAAGTATCCACTAGAAAAATAATGAGGGAAAAGAGCGTTTTAACCTGGACCACACTGGCACATGGATAAGTCACAGTCTAACAGGTTTTGTGATCGGACTTTAATAACAGAATCTTCTGATGTGATTGCCTGCCAAAGCTAGTTGCTGTTCACAGTGACCCAGGAGGCTCAGTCCAATCCTGCTTGACACAGAATAAGAAACCACTGTGGTAATGTTTTGCTGCAATTAGATTCTTTTACTTCTCACTGGCACTTTGAATTTCAAGCACAACTTTCTCCTGAATGATTTTGGAAAGGCACCTGTAGTGTATATTAATTCTTTTCTGTGTTTCATTTCTTCAAAGATTAAAAAATTTTAATTAATAAACAATGTATGTAGGAAACTTGTTAGTACTGGACTTTAGTAAAGCAAACATTAGTTTGCTCAAAGATGTACCTGAATTTCTGAGGAGCAGTAATCTGAAAGTAAACCATATTATCCTGTTGCATATGAACTTTAAATCCAAATGACCCCATCCTGAAGTATCCAAGGGGCAGACGAAAATTTGTTATATCCACTGCACATGCTTTGTGTAATAAATAAATTAAGTGAAGTTTAAAACTAATTTCAAATTTCTTACATTTACGTTAAATTTATGAAAAAAGTATTGGAGAATTATAAAATATTATCTCATAGGGAAAGTTCACTATTTAAGAGACTCAGAACACCTGGATTCAAAACGATTCAAAATTCATTTCACTGGAACCCTTGCAACAGAAATATATGCACTACAACCTAACGTGAGGCCTCTGTTCTGACACCTGAATGTAGTTGGCTGTGGCAAGCATAAAATGTTTGCGTGAAAGTGGATGAGGAAAATGAAAAGTGAAAGCTGCATATTTGTCACAGTCTTTGGCTTTCATTTTGAATAGATGTATACTCAATTACAAGCCATTGTATGCACCTGTAAAGTTCAAAGGGTGAATTAAAAGAAAGTGGAACAGGGAAGCATAATACTGCCTGAGCAATTCTGTAGCAGCCTGATCCTGAAACAGTGCCAAAGGCAGCGTTGTAAGTACCATCACATCCATCAAAGAGAAGATAGCCACAGAACCGGATGCTTTTACAACAGCTAGAGGAGACATATTTTGGATGGGTTTTTGGATCATGAATTTTCATCATGCTCTGCATGTGAATTTGTACACATGGGAGAGGTTTTGGGGGAAGGAGGCAGTATGGAGTTTTGCAGCTTAACTGTAAGCGCTACAGGATACGATACAAGCAGATAAATCTGGATTCTGCCTTCAATTGCCTGCTAAATATAGAAAAGTTGTTTATGTGTTTAGAAATAGTTTTAAATGTACTTAGGCAGTAATGGAGAAGGGATGGCCTACATGGAGACATTATCAGAACTTGCCAGCATGCACACATAATGTACAAATTTTCTACAATGCAGATGAAAACCATCTAAATCCCACCTCACTGATGTTCACAGGAGTATTATGTTAGCAAAGTTTTTTTTAGTTCTCTTGCAAAGAGATTTAGAATTTAAAAAGGGGGCTGAATTGATGAGACAAAACTCAACAGTATTTTTATTTCTCTGAATTTTTCTGCTAACTATACTAACTTTGGTAGCAGAAGTCCAGATAATGGTCTTTCAAGCACGGAGAGCAGAAAGTTTATAGAGTATCTCATATTCAAGGAAAGAGGCTTCCACTTATTTTTTTACCTAGCTTCACCTGCTGTTATGTAATAGATATGCCTACATCTCATCTCTATATATCTCAGAGTTTGGCATTTGGGGAGCACAGCTGGGTGGAAAGATAGAATATTAGGAGAAGAATGGTGCTGTGGATACATAGCTGTCTGATTTAATTTCTCTCTCTTGCATTTATAAATGGTGAATCTTCCCTGACTCAAAATTATCAACTGGGTACCTTATATAGTCCACCATTTATAGAAATACTTATATTTACTTAACTCTATACTGCTCACTTGGGAATTAGGTACTTTTTGTTCTGATGTTATGTCTGTTTAAGACATCGTGAGTCACAGTGACATTTTTGTAGCTGGTTCTCTTCCTACAACTCTCTCTCAGTAACAAACCCCAAGCCCACCAGCAGGTTGCCTGATGAAGTGTTTTGCTTGATTATTTTGAATTGTTATACTAAGTTTGCATATGACAAAGTAAAGACAAAAAAAAATAAAACATTCCAACATTATGACAATCCCAAAGGTCCCAGCTAGGGGAATATGTTCAGCTATTGTAATTACTCAGATCTGTAAGTAACTCTTAGCCCAGTCTTTTCATTGGTGTGTCTTGTACCCACCATATCAAAAAAGTGGGATGTGGCCATGCAATAGGGAATATTTTGTTTGGTTTAGACATTTGCATATTTTAAAGGCACTGACATTCTGACTAAAATATATTGCTCATCAACATGAAAACCTGATAGATGAATAATATGCCTTGCTCAGGTAACGAAAGGACAGTGTTTACAATTTAAGAAGTCAAATAACTATCCCCCTTTTTTTTTTCTAGTGATAGGAAATACAGAATATTTGTTCTGAGCACAAGGACACTGATGTTTAGCACTGTCTGGTTAATACTAACACATGGTTAAACTAGGGCAGACTTTAGTTTAAATATTTGAATTCTCAAAGCATTTTAAATATTTGAATTCTCAAAGCATTACCATAATGAGACAAAAATAAAAAAGAAGTGTTCATCTGCTGTGGAGGAATATTTGGAAGATGGAACTTAAAAGGTTGACACAGAAAAAGCTAAAAAAAAAGAGAAATATTAGCTTTCCTCAGAGAAAAAAAATTCCATGTAGTTACTTGAGTCACAGTCTTTGCTCAGATTTTTATGATCCTTTCTAGAATGTAATAGCAAACAAAAATACATTAATATTTTTATAATGTATTAGGAAATGAAGTAGCTCAAATGTTTTATATTCTGAATGAATGAACCAGATTTAGTCTATTCATATGCAATACAGGGGATAGAAGTGGCCTACAACGACGTTGCTTAGCATATATATATGTGTATATATATACATATATTTTTTTAATAAGCTCTGACTTTAAGCTCTGACTTTTAGTCAAACTGCAAAATTCAATTATACAAATGGTTGGAGTATGAGAGGCAAAAATAAACATCTAAAAAATTGGGAAGATCTGTGTATTTTGTAGCAGTCAGATAACATAATTCTCTTGAAATAAGAAGATTTAAGAAATGCAACATGAACTGAAATACCAGGAAAAAAAAGTATTGCTTACAGGAACTTTTGCTGACCAGAAAAAGTAAATGTATATTTTGTACTAGCAGCGGACTGAAACAGATGACTTTTTACAGAACTGCTGAGTCAAGAGGTTTTCTATGTTTTCTTGCCTAAAAGTATCACTATAAAAAAATCTAATCTGTCCAAATTCCACCTAAGGGTTACTCTTAGATATTTTTTGAATGCCTATAATACAAACATGGATATACACTGCAATGTTAAAGTAATATTTTTTACTCCCAATCTTCTCTCTGAAATCAGTGTTGATAGTCTGGAAAATATTTGCTCAACACTTTTACACATTTTAAGTGGAAAACAGGCAAGTATTATGGCATAATAATTTTCTAACTTCTGAATCTTTAATCCACATAAACTTTTTATAGTTCTTGCACTTCTGGATCAAGAACTAAAGGAAGGCAGGCAATTTCATTGTCCACATATAGCATCTGCAGTCAGATTCTTCCTTTAACGTATATCACTTCTGCACTTAATACTGACTAGGACAACTGGCTTTCTGATTGGGAGCCCTTCTCCCCGACAAACCAAAAAAGCAAGTGTTTAGATGCCAAGTGTCTCATGCAAGGTTAAAGTGTGTGCACACATATGTAGAAGATAAATTATTTGACGATTACTCAGCAAGGCAAAAGTTGCCATAATTTCAATCTTTACTATTGAATTAAATGAATTTATATGAATGTGCACTTCAAAAATCTTTGTCATATATCATAGGCTTGTAATCACGTATGTCGTAAACAAGTATAGCTGAGAAATTACCATGTCCCCACAATGCTTTTATTTTAGACTGAGAAAGATTGTTCCTTTGCCATGATATAGCAGTGATTTGTCCCAGTTCCCAAAATTATCTGTTTTAGTTTACAGAATCAGAGAAAAAGATCCTGCCTGTGCTGATCTGTTTCAATCACAGATAGGCCGATACCAGTATCCAAACCATTTAGATGAAGGCAGCGTAGATACATCAGCGCTGCAATGCACTGCAATGACTAGGTACAGAAATAGTTTATGAATGTTATTTTTCCCTTTGCATCTAAATGCGCTTGGAGGTAGCTGACATCTGCAGTGATACTTGAAATATTGTGATCAACGTTACAGAGCATTGGATAGGAAAATTAAGAAAACTAGAAATAGCAAAATGTGGGATGCCTCTTGGTAGGTGTTATTTTGCAGTTCATCAGAAGTACAACACTAAAATGGTGCCACATGTAGACATATATACTTGTTACTGTTTTTATGCACACAGGGAGGACTTAAAAATGAGGAGAAAACCATCTTCCAAATTAAAAATCATCGTCTTGATATTAGTAATTTCCCCTCTCAAAGGGAGGGGTTTACTCCTTATTTTCAAGACCACGCAGAACAGAACAACACAATATATGCCAGCAAATATATTCAGAAAATTTGTGCATCTCTGTACACATATGGGAGGTTTGAGGATATATGATGGAGGATTTTAAATAATCTTCTGGAAATTCTTCTAACTTATTTTTTAAAAAAGCGTCTCAAAACTTCTAGTCCTAAATTGAAGAAGACTTCACATGTGCAAACTTACAGATGTTCTTGAATATTGCCCCGCTGTAGATTTGAGTTAGACTATTCACAGGATGTGTGTTTAAGCAGTCTCAATCTAATACTTTAGTGAGTTGTGGGTCTCAGGAGAAATTGTGAAACAGGAAAATCATCTTTGAGAATTATTTCTTCATGAACTAAATATATAAATATATTTAATGAACTTAAACAGAATCTTTTTTGAGTTCTATCTGATTTTTAAAAGGCAACAAATGACTACCAGGAAAAGGCCGGATTAAGTTCTGGTTTGGAGTGGTTCCAGCCCTGAGACCAGTGAAACTGTTACTACGTGATACGCATAAAAAGCCATGTGTTTAAATAACATGGCAATCGTTACATTGGGAATGAAATTCACAAGCCTGAGAGTCAGAAAGGACACTGCTTGTTTTTCAGGTCTCTGACTGAGAATAGACTGTTGTTTGATTGTAGTCTTAAACCCATCCAGTGTTAAATGGAAGTCACTGAAGGAAAATATGACGCTCCATAATGCTATTCAGATGCAATCTCTTTTCAGAAAAGGGCTGTACTACTACTGCCCTTACTTGAGGGTGTCAGTGCATTAAGTTCTCCACTGTATCTGTTTAAGAATTTAGGTTTTATTCAAGGGCTTGTAGATGGCTGTTCTGTAGTTATACTGAGAAAGGAAGTGTACAACTAAAACCAAAAAAAGAAGACTTTTATGGTCATCAGGACTATTAAAATATATATTTTCCTGCAAAAGCACATCTTAATTATATCAATACACAAAATTAAACCGTGTCTTTATAACCATAAGCAGGACTGCTTGTCTTTTCAGATTTCCAAGATTTTGCGTGGCATCACTGTTCTCTGTCTTTCCTTGAATCATAGAATCATAGAATAGTTAGGACTGGAAAGGACCTTAAGGTCATCTAGTTTCAACTCCCCTGCCATGGGCAGGGACACCTCACACTAAACCATGTCACCCAAGGATCTGTCCAACCTGGCCTTAAACACTGCCAGGGATGGAGCATTCACAGCTTCCCTGGGCAACCCATTGCAGTGCTTCACCACCCTTACAGTAAAGAACTTCTTCCTTATATCTAACCTGAACTTCCCCTAAGTTTGAACTCGTTACCCCTACAGTCCCTAAGAAGAGTCCAACCCCAGCATTCTTATAGGCTCCCTTCAGATACTGGAAGGCTGCTATGAGGTCACCATACAGCCTTCTCTTCTCCAGGCTGAACAGCCCCAACTTTCTCAGCCTATCTTCACATGGGAGGTGCTCCAGTCTCCTGATCATCCTCGTGGCCCTCCTCTGGACTTTTTCCAACAGTTGCATGTCCTTCTTACGTTGAGGACACCAGAACTGCACACAATACTCCAAGTGAGGTTTCACGAGAGCAGAGTAGAGGGGCAGGATCACCTCCTTCAACCTGCTGGTCACTCTCCTTTTGATGCAGCCCAGGATACGGTTGGCTTTCTGGGC
>WYDI02016418.1:0-40381 GCA_009867235.2 Psittacus erithacus
TTCAAGGCCAGGTTGGACACAGGGGCTTGGAGCAAGCTGCTCCAGTGGAAGGTGTCCCTGCCTGTGGCAGGGGCTGGCGCTGGATGAGCTTTATTTTTTGGAATTCAAGTGGAATAGTGAATGAATCCCACTGATGGGTTTGCATTATGAAGTCAAAAGTCTTTGGAAAGAAATGCAAATAATGCAGCCTGTTAGCATCCATGTCGAGGAAAAATGCACCTCTTGGGTGGCACTTTGCTGGTATTTAAATTTTTCTTGTGTTAGTTTTGAAACTATTCTTCTGCTATGGAAACGTTTCTTTCCTGCACTCCAAATAAACTATAGAGCAGCCAGAGGAGCTCTTTGCCATGTTCTCCACAGTGGTTTTTTTGGATCTTGATCACACTTGAAGAAGCATCACCATAGCAGCAGTCTCTTAGAGAATTGTGTGGCTCCGCTTGTGGATCAGTGAACAGTGCTGCCTTGAAAGGAATGGATCAGAGCATGTTTTGCTTGCTGAATTTCAAAGAACAACTAATTCAATTTTATTTACCATGAGGTTAAAAGGTTTTGCATTGCCATTGTCTTAAATGGTATTGTCCTTTGACTTTAGTGTCTAGGTTAAGCATATTGCTTGAACAAATAATCTCATTCTGGGGCAGCCATACTGGGTCCAATTTAGCAACTGTATGGCAAATAAAGAATCTGAAATGCTTCAGAAAAGGTCTTATTTTTGAGCTTAAATTCAGTGCATGAAATAACAAATGCAGTCATTTCCTCCTAGTTGATAGTAGTGTTTCTGCTGAACAGTTGCTGTGCTTGGCCTGAAGCATCATAGCAGTGCACTGCAGTGAAATACTTCATTCACTGCTTACAAGAAGTTTTCTGATCGAGTCACTCATTAAAATTCTTAGTTCTGTAAATAGAAGAAGTGGAACTTTTCCTTGCAATAGTACCAATAGGAGCTTTGAGACAACATGGTCTTTTTTACACTGAGCATAGGAAACGGCTTGACAATGGATAACATCGGTATTGTCTTTACATGCTGTTTAAAATGTTGCCCTCTTCTGGTTATTGACAACTACAAGAGTTGGGTATGAGGAGGATACAATAAATGGCATGAAAATAGCTGGGAAAATGAAAGCATACATTTTATTGCATTAGAACAAATAGTTTTGGTGTCTTAAAATAAGCTAATACTTTAAAAAGGACAACTGAATGTAGGGAGAGTTTCCAGGCATGTCTGAATATAGCATCTAATAAGAATTAACATGGGGTAATCAAGTTTTTGGAGACCACCAGTCTTATTTACTATTCAAACTACTTTTAATGTGACTTACTTCTAATGAGTTGTTTAGTTTCTTAGCTTCTTTTAACTCTTCAAAGAACTGGTTTGCAGGAGGAGTGTGGCTGACTGCCTTGTAAGCTGTGTGAAGGAGTAGAGGTTGCATGCTGAAGTACTAATGAAGTACAAGTACTAATGTAGTAAAGGTAGCAATGTAGTAAATGTAGTAAAGTACTAATGAAGCACAAGCTGGAGAGCTTGTGCTAGTCCAGGAAAGATGATTGGAAGCGTTTGAAATAGCAGCTGTTATTGCTTCTTAGGGGCAGCAATTGGTAGTAAGCATCTTCATGGCCAGTGCTGCTTGTGGATGAAAATGTAAGCCTTGGCTTAGCTGTCTGTTGTAACATGTTTAGGAATGAGTGGAAGCATTCAGTATAGTAAGGAAGGCATTGTGAGCAGCAGTTTACCACCTACCCTGGCTTTGGAATTAAGTAGAATGAATACGATGATATTTGCTTGCACATAGTGATGATAATAAAGAAGCAATGACTTACTTTGTCACAGATGTGAAATTGTAATTTCAAAGCTCAGCTACAACTGACAAAGGTAACCAGCAGTGCTGACAAGTAGCTACATTGGCTAGTTATTCCCAGTACATTACTGTCAATACTAGTCATTACTACAATACTAGTCAATATCCATTGACTAGTGTTTCCAGTACTTCCACTGAAGTAACACCAGGTT
This sequence comes from Psittacus erithacus, assembly GCA_009867235.2. Classification (NCBI taxonomy): domain Eukaryota; kingdom Metazoa; phylum Chordata; class Aves; order Psittaciformes; family Psittacidae; genus Psittacus; species Psittacus erithacus. Next base: position 2,009 of record WYDI02016418.1, read on the forward strand.
AGCGTGCTTTATTTCATTTAATGTGCGTGGTGTTCATCAGTTTAGGAAATGTAGCATCTGGAATTAGAAGAATGAAGTTCTAGGTGGTTTTGGTAACAGCAGCCATATGTGGGTCACCATGGAAAGCAAGTTGGAACAACTTTGAAAGCTCATCGTGCTTTCCTGTTTAAAAAGGAACTCTGGCATAAGTGATAATACTTGGAGAGAGAAGTATGTCTAATGTGTCTTTCAGGGGAGATCTTAGAGCAATCTTCCACTACCTAAAGGAGCTACAAGAAACCTGGAGGGGGCTTTGGACAAGGGATGTGGGGACAGGACAAGGGGAATGGCTTTACCCTGCCAGAGGGGAGACTGAAATGAGCTCTTATGTATTTCAAGGCCAGGTTGGATGGGGCTTGGAGCAAGCGGCTCTAGTGGAAGGTGTCCCTGCTCATGGTAGGGGTTGGAACTGGATGAGCTTTAAGGTCCCTTCAACTCAAATCAGTCTGTAGTGCTAATGTATTACCAGTAAGGGCTGTGAAGCTTAATATGAAATCATCTTGATCTTGCAGTTTGACTCTTATACTGGAAACAAATAAAACAGCATATCTCTGGCTGACTCCTGCTGTTTAGCTTTCAATCCAAAGGTAAACTTGTTATACTGGTAGGGTGAATAAATTACAGACACCAAAAATGGTGTGAGATGTATCAGCTGCTCTGGCCCCTCGGTTTTTTGAGTTGAAATGCTTGTATTACCCTTGTATTCTCCCCTCTCACTTCTTTCATTTTCAGTAGTTCTGATATTATTGTTTTTAATGGTGCAGCGTGAAAGTAGTTCTGGTGTATGCTTGGGTTTTTGTTTTACAAACAGCAGCTCCTACCAGTAGATGGAGGTAATGAGATACGTTAGTCAAGCTCGATGCTCTAGCCCTGTGAAGATGGAATCGGAGCTAATGGGTGATACATAGCGATATGAGGAGGGGTAGTTTGGTTTTGCCTTTCATGGGGCTTGCAGGAGAGATTAAGAAGGCCTGTATTTAATAGGACTCGAACTCAAAAGGGCACTACACAAGTATTCCTGTAGCATGGGGCTTTTCCCAGGTTTTCTCCTTTCCCTTCATGATTTAGGTAAGGAATTAGAATTCTGTTGAAGTGTTTTGGGGCTTTTCTAACCCTGTGACTCGTGATGAGAATTGACTCTGTTACAGCAGTTTTCTAGGTTGCCTTTTGGTTTATAATACCATCCTGTCATTTAAAATGAGGAAAAAGAAGGAAGCTGGTTTAGCTGAATGCAGGCTCTTGGGGTGTGTGTCCAAGCTGCGTGATGGTCAGTCTTGTCCCACAAGCTCATCAGGCTTGCTTACAGTATAAAATCCTCTTTTTAACTTCAGATCCTATGAATGATAACCCCCTTTCTCAGATAGACATCATTAATCTTGCAGATGATAACAGTTGTGGCAGCATGTTGCTGCCATTTGCTGAAGAGCATTAGTCTGTTTGTAGATCTGTAGTGATGGAGGGGAAGCGTGGGGTGTGTTGGCCATTACTCTGAGGCTGGCTAAGCTTGGGAAGGAGCAGTATTTCTCATTGCTGCTAAAGAATGCTGAGAAGCCCACTGAAATGGTCACTTGAATTTTAAAACCATACTCTTTGGTTCAAACAAGGCTCGTAGTTAACTGTAATGATACAGCCATGTACAGATGCAAGAGCTCAGCTCAATAGTTCCCTTCTTCTGCTGGCATAGCCGGGAGAGTGGCAGGCAGTGCATTACATGAGAACACTTGTGGCAATGTACCTTTCAAATGCTCACATTTTAAATCCTAGTGTATGGGAGGATTGTTAACCCAGTGTGCAGCGTCCTTTCTCCTTTGTTATGGGGGAGAAAGCTTGTAGCAGGTCACTTGTGACTGCTGCGAGAGAGGATGTAAGATAAAAATCCAGTGGGAAGGATCTTTGGCATTGTGCTTTGAGGGGAAAGCTGGGATTTGGAGAGGGGCTTGAAGATGTAAGTGGTGGGAATTAGAAGAGTTGGAGAGAAGGCAAAAATAGGAAAGAGTTGGGTTGCTAGCATTTGTCTCAAGGGCACAACTAATTTAGATGTATGTGGTAGCAGAGCAGGGACCTGGTGTGTTTTGTGTTTGCACCAACAGTGTTGTTTTGCTTATGTTTATAAACCCATATTCTCTGTATCTGACATCTGAATGTAGGTTTGTGTAACTCAAGGGCAAACAAACCTTAACACCATAAACATGGGGAGTGAGATATCAGAGATCAGTACTGATTGTTTTCAGGCGTGAGCTTTATGCTTGCTGCACATAGGAGGTAACCTGAGGTGTTATTCTGTGGGTTTCTCCTATTGCTCATTGTCTGCTATGTTCTGCATTTAGTTAGCTTTTCCAGAAGCACTTGTGGACATTAAATCCCATTGCTTGTAAAAGATCCCCTGGGAGAGGTCTAGTTTGGTGGTTAAATTATCAATGTAGGCTGTTCACAGATCCCTAGGGGGCATGTTCCTATTCCTTGTTGGCTTGATAATTGCTCCATGCTGTGTTATGGTTGTAAATATCTGCAAGTTGGTAGGGAGTTCTAAAGAGGTATTGTAACCAGATGTTCCTTTTGGTCCACCTGATGAAACCACAGCATGACTAACATAGATTCCTAGAATGGTTTGGGTTGGAAGGGACTTTAAATCTCATCCATAAATACTTGGACTGTTTTTCAGACTAGTGTTACGAATACTCTGAACTGATACATGAAATTAATGATTCTACATAAGCTTGAGACCTGATTTAATATTGAAAAGGACATTGTCACGTTCCCGTTTGGTAGTTACCTTGATGGCTGTCATAGGCACGGAAATGTTCTAGCAAAACATCTGTTGACTGGAGCGGTGTTAGCAGAAGAGAAGGGGTAGATGAACCTGAGTGTATGGTATGGTCCCAGAGACACAAGTGAGCTCTCACTCTGCTTTGGTCAAGCTGTGGTCAGGTTGCCCACTTAGAGCTGCCTTCTTATGGGGAGAGAAGAAGAGAAGATTGCACTGTTGGAGTTGCAGTGCTGCAATCCATAAGGTGTTAGTGTGTGTCTCAGGTAATGTCTTCTGAAATCACTCTGTAGAGGGTAGAAAGAGGCCTAAACCAGGTGAGCTTAATGAGAACGAGTGTATTTTGATGTATCTGTGTTGCTCTGTGTACTGTCACTCACATAATGAAATGGATTTCCTTGTGCTTTGGGTACATGTGACCAAGAATTTTGTTTTCTGCTGCTGTCAAGAGAAAAGGAAGAAAAATGCTTGTGTTCTCCAGCCTATTACCATTTACCTTCAGGTTGTAGTGGAAACATCTGTGCACTATCACATGGGATAGGTGAACTGGAGCTTATCAGCCAAGAGCATCATCTTGTTTTATGGAATGAATGCTATATTTGAGCACACTTTCTGGCTTTGTTTCCACATGGTTGTTTTAAAACTGGGGCACAGATGCACCTTCAGCATTTAATGCATGTGCATAATCAAAAGCACTGGTTTGAGGTAAATAATTCATGTCAGCTGGGACACTTGGTTCTGATAATGAGATCTCAGGGGCTTGGCTCTTTACAGATGATATATGAAATATTCTTTGCTGTTATTCATTCACACTGACAAGTCCTTAGTTAGCAACTAACAGGATTTGCATGGTGAGGGGAAGGAAATCTCTTCACCTTTCTAGTTGCTTCTATTCTTCCTTGATGTCTCTCTTCTTGTCTGCCCCAGCTTTGAGCAACTCTGACTGATAGGACTCAGAAGGACAAATAACTACCCCCCTGGGTTAAAATCAGGAGGAATTGATGTAGGTAGGGATGTAAATCTCAATTATGCTTCTATTGCGGCTCACAAAATCCATATGGGCATTCTCTTTGAAGGGGAGGAAGCTGGTAGGTATGTGGAGAGGTGTTGGTCTTTCTGTGCTTTCAGAGGGTTGTGAAAATGCTGATAGAAAAAACCTCGTGTCTATTTACTTGCCTGTTAAACTTTAGGAATATGGTGATTTGGTTCCTCCCTTGGGGCATCCTTTGACAGAACAACTGAAGCAATTAGTGTTATGTTCCACTACTATGAGGATGTTGAGGTAAGAAATTTTGTAGTGAGCTTTAGTTTTTACCTGTGGGCATGTTTTTCTTAGCAAACTGTGTGTAAGAGAAGCAAAGAGTGACAACACTTGCTCAAAATCTGCGATACTCTTGAGCTTTCAAGTCTAAAAACCTTCATAAAGGAGGATTATCTGGGAGCAGGTCATGATGAGTGCTCCACTCGTAACCAGCAAGCACTGGGTTGAGCTTTGGTGCTGAACCTTTACCCGTCTGCTGTTCATGCTGCATGGCTCATTAGTCCTTTCTGCGTGGTTCTGTGGAGGGTGATAAAGGTGAGATGCATGTTTCAAATGTACACCACCAAAGTGATGTTAAATTCTGAGCTGCTTTGTGCCCCTTGGTGTCCTTCCTTGATAACAGAAAGGTCAGATTCTCTCCTGTCCTTTCCCTTGCTCTAGGCTTTCTCAGTCTTAACTTCTTGCAGTGCACTTGCAGGGCTGTGATGTTTGTAAGTACATTGCACAATGTACGTAACAGGCACAAAGAGGAGGTGGACCCAGGAAAGGAGATTTGATTGTTGGTTAAGATTAAGGTGTGGAGGTTTTGATCTGTAACTGCTGAAGCATCAGGTGTGGTGAAACCGATTGGTAGTTGACCTTGAAATAAAGGATGAGGCTCTTAAAGTCTTCTAAGATGGAGAGAAGAATGGGTTGTTATGAATTGAATGTGTTTAGGGGGGTCTCTTCTTAGCATCTGCAATGTGAAAGGAAAACATTGAATATATGATTTGTCGGATACACCTGTGCTATAAAAAGAAGTAATGTTTTTTCTGAATGTGGAAATACCCCATGAGCTCATACACTGCTTGAATGCAGGTAGCTTTTTGGGTTTGCTATTGTAATAATTAAAAATAAGTGCTAGAGAATGGGTTGCTTTAAGAATAAAGGGAAAGCTGGATGCGAAGGGAAGCTCAACCTATGTAAATGACTTGCCTTTCTTCTCATAATTGTGTTATCCTGGTGAGCTTCCGTGTTCTCTAACGCATTTATCATTATTCCATATGGATGCTGATGATTATTCACTGCAAGTGTTGCTTCTGCAGCAAAGTAACCCTGGTGGGAATGATAGAGACACTGCTGTTACAGTGAGGGTTTTATCTGTGATTCTTGCTTGAAAGAGATGCCTGATTGTGTTTCTTTTTCCAGGCTCTTGTACCATAGCACAAGTCTTACTGCATTTTATCTGCAGATAATGTTCATTATAAAGTAGCTTTTTTACCAGAGATCACTTGCCATAAACACTCACAGAAGTGAAGAGAATTACAAATCCCTTTGCGTCAGCTGTTCTCTGCGGAGAATGCATGAACTGAATAGGAACGCATTCTGTTTTCATGTTAGCTTAACATGGAGTGGTCATATGGGTTTCTGCAGAAGTGGGTCAAAGCTTTGCCTCCAGCCATTAAGAGAAAAATTGGACACCCAGCTTTCGAGTATGCTGGGTGCTTTATCTCTATTTTAACATGCCTTTGTCACACACAAATAAAAGCCCTTTCAGCACATGATTCTCACTCTTAGAATCACAGAATCCCAGCCTGAGTTGTGTTGAAGGGACCTTAAAGCTCATCCAGCTCCAACCCCTGCCACGGGCAGGGACACCTTCCATTGGAGCAGGTTGCTCCAAGCCCCTGTGTCCAGCCTGGCCTTGAACACTGCCAGGGATGGGGCAGCCACAGCTTCTCTGGGCACCCTGTGCCAGCACCTCACCGTGGTGCTTGTTTTATTCAGTTTCCCTCTGCTTTGGAATGATCTCAAAGCCTTGTGTGGTTACAGGGTTCATGTGCAGCATAGAATCACAGAATCATTTAGGTTGGAAAAGACTGTTAAAGTCTTCAGGTCTAACCATTACCTCAGCACTACCTGGGCTCCTTAACTTCTTCCCCTTTTTCCCCCAGGCTCCTTCCCCTGCTTCCTTGTTCTTTGCCTATGTATAACTAGTACTCCATGAGTAGAAGAGACTTACAATGTTAAGAAACCAGAAGAATCCTCCTGAGTTGCTGTCATTTGGGGCAAAGGAAATAAAGAGCTTCCCTTTCTGCTACCCACTTGCTCTTGTGAATAAGGCTGAAGATACGTGAACTGAGAATCAGAATGGTTCCTGGCCATCCTGTGTGGATCGATAGACAGAAGTGCCTTAAACTTGTTGCTTCCTTATCCGGAACTCCAGCAGGGTTTTCCTATTCCTAAAGCCCTTGGGACCAAGTTGCAGAAATGCATGGAAGATAAACTCTCTGAGCATGTTCTTTTGGATTGAATGTTCCTTTTCCAGTGTGATGGACCATTTTTTTTCAGAAAGCATCTACATACATGTAGAGTGAAAGCAGTGTGGGAAGGATGTATAAGCAGGACGGATAAGTTGCATTAGTCCCAACTTGTAAAATGACTGAATACTTGTGTGCTTTTCAGAGCTTTTTGTACAGCTTTTGCTGTGAAAGAAACAGATGTAATTGCTATAGAATCATTTCTGTTACCTTTAAAAGCTGTCCACTTCAGGAGCTCATCTGCTACTAGCAGTGCTATTGGGCTGAAATAACTCCTTTAAAATCCAAGCTATGCTGCGGTGCTTGTTGCTGCAAATATACGTTCTCAAGGATACTGCGGATAAGTTTTATTTTACATATTGCTTCTTTAGGTTTTCTCTGTAGCAGACAACCTACATTTGGGCTATTTGCACTTGGTTTTGCAACTTCAGGCATCATGGAAGTCCTGCATTGAGTCACAAATGTCATCAGCTCTATACAAGCAGTAGGATGGGTTGCCTGTCTTTGGAATCAGCTCATGGGTAGGGAGCCGATGCATTCCTAATACTGGCTTCTGCTTCTTGCTGTGCTGTTGTGAAAAGCAGCATTGAAGATAGCAGGGCCTTTGTATTAAGGTTGGTTTTCTTTCTCTCACCTGGTACCCAGGTCTCCTGCAGCAGTGGCTCTGACGATTCAGACTTGAATACCTGAGCAGTCCTCTGAAACATTGTGATGCTCTGATATGAGTGTCAGAACACGGCCTTTCTGATAAAGTGCATCCAGTCAGCGCATCTTTTATCTCTATAATAAAAGGGCCAGGATTTTCCAGACCTGTATTTTCAGTCGATCATTATGTCCCTTACAAGTTTATTTCCTTTTGCTAAGGTCATTCACAATGGTAATTAAAAATATCACATTCATCCTGTGGCGTTTTGAGTCTTTGTTCTGATTTGAGGTACCTGTAGTTTTCCTTTTGCTGACCTTCCAAACCACAAGGTAGCTTTTCCCTTCCTTTCTGGGACAAGTAGTAAGAGCTGTAGCCAACAAATTTGGAGCTTTTGGCGTTGAGAGTAAGCTTTTTGGCCTTTGCAAGTTCGTGGTGATTTCTGTTCAACTGAACCAGATAGGGCTGGAGTTTTGTAGGGACCCTGAAGTCTCACTGGTTTGCAATTGCCAACTAGTTGGACCAAGCCAAGTTACTCATTATTCAGATGCTTTGGCATGCATGTAGGAAGAGATACGTGCAGAATAAACCCCATGTTGGTACTACCTATGCAGTTTTAATTCTACATTTTATATCCCCATTTGAACTAATGAGAGATTTGGGTTTCAAGTGGTTTTTATGGAGTGATTCTATTGTGGTGTTTTCTGCATGATTGTAGGTGGTTGGGGTTGGTGTTTTTTTTGCATTTAAAATCATTTCAGGAAGGAATTGCCCTGAACTGCATTTCCTTTCTTCTGTAGCAGGTACTAATTCACCCATTATATCGCATTGGGAAATGCTTAAGTAGTATTAGGATGGGGGGAATGACATGTTTCTCTCCCATCTGGTGCCTAGCAGAGTGTGGTAAGGAAGGTCATTCCAGGTGAACTAATGTACACATCCTATGTGTGCTGATAAATGGTACTGGTGACATGTTTTTTCCTTACTGATGGTCCTGTATCCTGGAAAGACTAGACTAGATTTAGCTGGGAAGTGAAAGCATATATATGACTGAGGTCTGAAGATGACTGCAGCCACAGAAGTCTGTTAGTGTGCCAGCTAAATGAAATACCAGGAAGTCACGTTTCTTTTGTGACTTGCCCACAATTAGTTGGTTTAGAGAGCCCACCATTAGCAAGTTTAGAGAGTCAACCTGCTCAAAGTGTACTCTGATGTGAAGTCTGTGGAAGGAGGAGTTGGACTCCCAAGCAAAGCTGAATGTTGCACTGCAGCATTACTTCAGAGTCAGCTTTGTGAAGGATGGGCTTTTATAGTTGTGGGGATTTTAGCTCTTCAGTGTATGATGGTTGCCTGTAAAGAGGGATTTGCCAAAGTGCTGTGAATTAGAAGTTTGGAAGTAATTGTGGGAGTGTTTTTTGTCTAGAAAATAGAGAAAAGTAATCAAATACCAAGCTTTCCTTGAGTGTGAATTCGTACATTCTGAGGCATTCTGAATGTTTGAAGGGCCTACAAGGGTGTTGGAGAGGGACTGTGCATCATGGACTGTAGTGATAGGACAAGGGGCGATGGGTTCAAACTGAAACAGGGCAAGTTCAGGTTGGAGACAAGGCAGAAGCTCTTCCCTGTGAGGGTGCTGAGGCGCTGGCACAGGGTGCTCAGAGAAGCTGTGGCTGCCCCATCCCTGGCAGTGCTCAAGGCCAGATTGGACACAGGGGCTTGGAGCAAGCTGTTCCAGTGGAAGGTGTCCCTGCCCGTGGCAGGGGTTGGAGCTGGATGAGCTTTAAGGTCCCTTCCAACCCAAACCAAGCTGTGATTCTGTAATTCCTTCCAAAGCCCATGAATACAAATTCTCCTGGAACACACCTAGATGTTATTCTGTGCCTCACTTTGGACAGTTGTACCTCGTTTAACTACAGTTTTGCCTAAATATAACATCAGTTGCTGTTATATTAGAGCTTTTAAGAAGAAGGCTGTTTGAAGTCAGTCTATCATTTGAGTGGCTTCTGAAAAGGAACATTTTGCTCCCATCTTTAAGTGGATGTGCTTGGTTTGACTGTAATACCTGTAACGTTAAAGCTGTGTCCATAACATGTTGTTTGGGGCTTGTAAATAATTTTGAAGCAGCAGGAGTGACCTACTTCTTAGAAGCATTTGCCTTCTGGCTGTTCTGTGGGTTCTGTGCATTCCTGGATACATGTAAAGGCAGCCCCATTGCAGTTTTAATGCTATCCCAAAGTAAAAAGTCTAATTTGAAATGCTGTGCAATTAAAATGCATAGTATTTTAATTGCAAACAATGCATTCTTGTTTGTGGAGTTATTACTGTACTTCCTAAAGTGTGTTCAGCACAGGAGCAAGTGGCATGAATCACTGTGTAAACGGTGTGAATTACTTCGAGTACAGGGAATAATTAAAAGCAATATCTTTGTGCATTATGGTTTTCTTCCCCGTTGTTTTAGGTCACTTCTATGGAAGAATAGGGAGTTTATTTCCTGCTTATTTGGTGATAACTTTACCAACACTAGATTTCATGATGCAGACTTGGGATGTGCCTAGGCTGGGTTATTGTGAAATAGAGTTTTGGCTGGAGGTGATGCGATTCCTCTCCCACCATTAGTTCTTCTCTGCTTAGTGGTAATCATTTGCCACCATTTCTGGGGAAATCTTGCTATTTCATGGGTTTGTGTGCATTTAAATGCAATGTTCCTGGTGGATTTAAGAGCATAACAAACGCCTGGAGGAGCCACCCTTCCCTTCCACAACATTGCTCTAACATTGTGTGGATATTCATTGCTTTTGAGAAGCTTGAATTTTGTGCGAAGAATGTTATTTACCAAGTTAAACTAGTGTAAGGTATGAAATGGGGATAAAATGTAAGGTATGGAATGAGGATAAAATCACATGTATGGTCTAACATAAAGCAATGGGGGTGAGGTAAGAATTCATAGCATGCTAGAGGTCTAATTATATAGTAAGGAAGTGGTAAATGTTCAGTAGATCTTGAAGTATTGAGGTACATAAGTGAAATTGTAACATTACCCTCAGCAGGTCTCCAAAGGTATTTGTTTGCACTGAAAACTGCCTAGCTAAGGCTGAAAGGAGAAACCTAAAGTAGAAAACAAGGCAGAGACCTGGCTTTGCTATCAAAACTGCTAACACTGAGGACACATCTTTTGACTTGTTTCTGGTCAGAGTGATCTTGTGAACTGTTGGGCAGCAGAAAACCTTCACTACGAACAGGTAATGGGACTTGATGCCTTGTTCACATCTCCCCAAAGAGCTGCTGATGTGTTTAGGAAGGTGAAGGCATTGATTTTTTTCATTCACTGCCACTACTGCTGCCATGTCCTTGGTTTTCTGGCCCATTGGTATTGCTGCGTTGCACAGAGCTGTGTCATGCTGCTGTTCCAGGAGCCTGGAACAGTGGGAGAGGGATGATGGTTCTTTTCCAAGGTGGTTAGAGAAGCGATAGCAGGTCTTTCATTGAAGAGTCATATCCCCTTTTACTAGGTCCTCTAGAAAGATGAAATCCTTGGAGATTGGGAAGCTCACTGTATTATGGCATTTTTGAAATCATAGAATCCCAGCCTGGTTTGTGTTGGAAAGGACCTTAAAGCTCCTCCAGTTCCAACACAGCTCCTTGCCACATTGCCAGTGAAGCCTTAGAGGGCACCTTCCGTCTTCGCAGCAGGCAGAAGATGAATGTACATTGCCTTCAGGAGCAGAGTTGAAGGCCAGTTTGTGGCGTGACCTCTGTGCTGAGCCTCCCTGCCTGTGCTCTCTCCATGGCTGTTCAGTATTGCTTTTAAAGATGTTCTCTTTTAGGCTGGAAACTGGAGCCATGTCAGGTCTCGGGCGCAGGCGCCTGATCTTATCAGAGTCCTGTTGTGTTTCCTTCCCTTCCTGGCCCTCCCTCCCACCCAGGCTCCTCTCCAGCGCTGCTGACCCCAGGTCTCCCAACAGGCAGGTCTCCTGCTTGTTTTTCCAGATTGGTGCTTCTGTAATGAAATGACTGAAGCAGAACTCTGTATTGCTCTGGTTTGTGCTTGCTCCAGGTGTGCTCCTCCTCTTACTCCTCACTGGGATGGTATATTTCTACAGTAAACAGCAAATCCCCTTCTCAGCTTTTTGGTTTAACAATGCTACCCAAAAATGAAATGAGTGTTCTTGGACGTCAGAGTGATGTAAAGAATTTGTTTCTGTTTGAATGCTGGACAAGGAACTGAGGAAGTAGTTTTATGTAGCTGATACGTTCATATGAACCTTGTAGCTGCGGATACTCAGATGTGAAATACAATTACAAAACGCAGGTACAAAATATCATGAGATGGGAAGGTCATAATCCACTGGCATGCCTACTGGAATACCAAAGAGCATCTTCACAGTCCCTTGTGCTCGCTGTAGCAACGTTGGAACTGAAGGAGAATCTCAATTACCTGCAGTGATCTGTTATTGCAGAAAATGCCTTGAAAGGCTCATCATACAAAATGAAACACAAATCGCTTTTCCTGCTTTGTTTGAGGTAAGAAACATCACCTAAGTGACACGTGCAACAGGGTCTTTCTAGGGTAAGTATATGTGCTTGAAAGAGTTGGAAGGATCCTAGGTGAAATGCAGTGTTGCAAAAGAAATGAAGGTCAGATGGTAGACAACATGTGGCTGCAACCAATTTAGGAAAGATGGCTTGATATAATGAGTATTACTGTGATGAACACAAATGTCTATGTATAGATGTTGCTATGATGAGGTAGTGCAAGTCTATTGGGAGATGGAGTTTTCCAGCTTGAACTGCATAGATAGATGTGTCTGTGTTTGGCTGGGAAAACAAACAAGCAGTAGTTGTATCAATGATAACAATTTGTGCCAGTGATAGCAATCTTCTTGCTGCTTCAGAGTTTGACACCTGAATTGGAGAAGATCAAAATGAGGATGTCTTTGTCTGGGCAGAGGGCTGCCAGTTGGAAGATGGGTGCTTTGGTTGGAGCGGGGACTGTCTAAGAGGCCTTTTGGTGTGTATCCAGTACTGGAAACAAGTATATCCCACACTGAATTGGATAGTGGATGAGCCCAGTTTGATGGTGCTCTGCTTGCAGTTGGATGTGTTCTTGACAATTTGTTTGGAAAGAGCACAGACTGACAATAGCTGTACTATGGGTGGATAGGCAAGTATGTCCTTATGTAAAGCTCTGCTGCTTTTTATGTTATAGCATAGAAGTTAAATGCAAAAGAACTTCTGAGAATATCTGATTCTACTTTTTCAGTTACTCTGCAGATAATTTTCCTTTTCAGGGAATTTTGTGCAATGGGATGTTGAAAGTTAGCTGAAAGTCAGGAGTTCAGTACATACTGTGTGGTTGGCCACAAAGTTTGTATTTACCCCTTTTCTGTATTGTCCCCTTTGGCTCCTGTTTTTGTGCACAGAGGCTTGGTGCGGGGCTCTTCTGTTTTGCTGGGTTGACAGGTATCTCGGAGAGAGGATGTGGTAGAGCCTCAAGGGGTTTCAAACTGTTCTAGAGGATGTCCCATCATCAGTAGGGTCTGGCTTTAATGTGAGGAAGGCTAAATGAATATCTAATCCCCTGCTTCTGGGGATAGAGATTTTATCTTTGGAAACACAGCCTTCTGCTATGGCAAGTAACTAGAACATAGTGGCAACTGCAGCTGGATGCTTGCCGAGCAAGGTACATTGATATGTATTTCATTTTGGTATCTGAAAAATGCTAAACTTGAGCCAGAGGTAACTTCGTGGTGTTTGCGTGCTAGCAATGTGTGTTATAAAGCTGTGTTGTTGTGAGTTTACTTAAATGGCTTTGTATTTCTCATGCTGAATGAAGCAAGATCTGGCAAGTACAAGAGGTTAAATTTAGCATGAACAAAAATTCTCCTAGATGTAAGAAACATGCATAGTAGATCATGAAAAGGCAGTCCTTAGCCAAGCCTCAGCATTAGCTTACTTATTCCTCATGATTGCCGTGGTTGTAGTGAAAGGCACAGTTGAATTTGTCTTGTGAAGTGCTACTAAAGGAGGCAGAGGGAGGAGATCCTTCCTCTATCCAATGCCAGTGAGGCCACATCTAGAGTACTACTAGTAGTTGTGAGCTCCCCTCTACCAGCCAGATATGGATTTACATGAGCAAGTCCATTACAAGGCCACAAAAGACAGCTAAAGGTCTGGAGCATCTTTTGTATGAGGAAAAGCTGAGAGAGCTGGGACTGCTCAGCCTAGGGAGGAGAAGTCTTGGTAATGGTCATATCAGTGTGTCCAGGTACCTGATGGAGGGGAATGAAGGAGGAGGCAGACACACACCAGTGCACACTGATGGGACAAGAGGCAATGGGCACAAACTGCAATATGTGGAATCCCATCTGAACACAAGGAAGTGTTCTTTGACCATGAGACTGGTCCAATAGTGGAACAAGCTGCTTGAGAGGCTGGGGAGTCTTCACTCGTGGGGGTATCCAGACCCCAGCAGGCCACAGTCCTGTTCCCAGTGACCCTGCCCCACCAGGAGGCTTGGCCTGAATTATCAGGAGAGGTTCCTCCAAATCTCAGCTGTTGTGTGTGTGATGTAAAGATGATTCCTATGGGCTGTAAACAGCTTTGAGGCTGTTGGCTGATTCTCTTTGCTCAGGTACCTAGTTAGGAACTAGCTCAGAAGGAAAATACCACCTCTTCCTTTCTGAAGGCCTTCTTGCCCACTTAGCAAGCTTATCCAACGGTGTTTAACTTCCCTGTGCAATGTTACATGGTTTAGAAGCTGGACTGAGTGCTCTGCGTATCATTTAAGCTTGAACAACTTAATGGTTTTAATTCTAAACTAATGAAAGCTTATTTTGAAGCTTGTAACAAGAATTATGTTATTAATAGAAAGCATGTATGCTTAGTGTATATATATAGTGTAATGTTGTGAATGCTTTTTAATAATGTTTGAAGTGCTTTGTAATGTTACATGCTTAAGTCCTCAAAGTTGGTGTTTTTGCTAAATACACAGTTAAATTGGAGGCTGATTCCTAATTTTTCCCAGTTGGATAAGTGTGGTGGGAAATTCTGTGGGCTGGAGTACATTGGAAAGACAAACTTCCTGGGTATCTCCTCTTGAGAAAAATTCCCTTTCGACTGAACATCTGTTTCCCTGTCTCAAGATTAACCTTTAGCATTGTATTTGTTGAACAGTTAAATCAGGAATACATCTGAAACCGCTGGAGTTCTTTCTGTTGTGAATATAAATACTTACAGCAAGATGAGCAAGATTATAATTTTCTGTAAAGGAGGAACATACAGATTCAAGGATACTTTAAGCTAGGAATATATGTGTTGGAAAAGGCTTGAGTTCTTGAAAAGAGCAATAAATATTTCATTAGGTGTCTTTAAGCACCTGCATAAAGCCCTCCATGAATTAAAGGTTTCATCTACATGAATATTTCATATACACACATGGGTGTGAGCCTCAGCTTTGACTTGTATCAGTGGGTCATCCTGAGGCCTCTGTGAAGAACAAACCCTTTCTGTGTGTTAAACAACAGAAAGAATGTAAATATTTAGATCAATTGCTGCTTATTTTGCCTTTAGTTCTGGCTTTAAAGCTCTTCCAATAAACCCTGTTAACTCCTTTTCCCCTTTGAGACCAGTCTATCACCAGCAGGCCCAATGGTGTGTAGACTGACCCATTATCAAAACCCCCCCAGGTTGTGCCAGTGACACCAGGCTTGGAGCCAGGTACTGATGTGCTGGCTCTTCCTGCTTCTTTCCTCATCATTCCCTGGAACTGGAAGGACAGAGGACAGTACTACTTGTGCTCCTGATCCCTTAACCAGTCATTCCAAGGCCCTGAAGTCTTTCTTGATTGCCTCTCGTTACACCTTATTCCCTCTTGTTGCACCTTATTGCTGCTTACCTGAAAAGTCAGTAATGGGTAATAACGAGGGCCATGCCAGGGTAGAAAGCTGACATGTGTCTGAGGATGCTGAGGACTGGCTCATGGAATTGGAAAGCCCCTTGCTGTCATCTTGCAATGATGATGGCAATTCAGAAGCTCCAGGTAACAGGGAAGAGGCAATTGCAGCATTAGTCTTTAAAATGTGAAAGGGGAATCCAGGGAATGGCAGGCCAGTAAGCCCAGCTTCCACTGTAGGGAAGCTCATGGGGCAAAGTCTCCTGAAAGCCATTTCTAAGCAGATGAATGGGAACAGCTGGGGTCGGTTTTGTGCTTCACCCCATTCCCTTCTGTGACCATATGGTTGGCTCTGTGGACAACTGCACAGCGGTGTATGTTGTATACCTGTGTTTTAAGAAGGCCTTTGATGTGATTTCCTGCCATATACTTAAAACTCAAGTTAGTGAGATACTGGGTAGGAGTCAGCAGTGTGCCCTTGCAGAAGGCCAAGTGTACTTGGGGCTTATTAGTAAGAGTGTAGCCAGATGGCCAGGGGAAGTCATCCTTGCTCCCTCTGTTTAGTATTCCTGAGATGATAGCTGGGTAGCTGTGCCCTGTTTTGGGTTTCTGAGCAAGTACACTGTTATATTGGAGTTAGAGGGCTGCTAAGACAGAGGGGATGCTCCTAACCTGTGGTGAGATGTGGACTGGGTATGTTCAGCCTGGCAAAGGAAGTGTGATACATTTAAGAGTAAGAAGGGTTTGGGCAGCGCATTAGAGTAGTAGAACTGAAGAGGTCCCATCCAACCTCAAGTTTTCTTTGACTGTATGGGGAGAGCAGTGGGGACAACATGTACACAGCTTGTTCTTACGCTGCTTGGCCCATGCTGTATTCTGCTAGGTATCTTTAGTATTTTGGGTAGCTTGACTTGATGCTTGACTTTAAGACTGAGAAACATCTTGCACACAGCAGAAACCAAGCAAGACATCTGGAGGCATTTCTGCTTTTAGAGCCTGTTTAATCAGTGTCAGAGCGTTCATAGGAGTTGGAAGTTACGTGTTACTTCCTCTCAGTAGGAAATTCCAGTTGCATTAAACTTTCAACCTCCCCCCCCAACTAAAAAGCATATTTGGCTGCTGTGTTAAATCCAACAGCTGATGTTAAGTGCTGAGTGGTTGGGTTATTCAGAAGAGCACAAGACTGGAGCATGACTTTGAGCTCTTGGGTATCCTGTTGTTAACTTCAGAATTATCTGAAATTCAAGGTAATTGTTAGCTGCAGCTTTAAGAAACTGAAATGATCTGAAGGTACCTGTCTAAATACCTGCTTGGTATATTTGAAGTGTCCATTGCTCTTCTACAGCTATTATTCATTAGCTCTTAGTTAATGTGGTGCATGAGCATCCTGCCCTGTCTAAGAATGTGTACAAAAGCTTACTTGGAATTAAGAAGCAGACCTTTTGCCAATAGCACTGTGTGAACACTTGAGCAATAGGGATTTGATGGTAATAGCAGATCAACAGTCTTAGGTCTGATTAGTTAAATTTGTAGGAGTAACTGAACTTCTTTCAGAAGATGGATCTTGCTGTGATTAGAAGGACTGTCAGCAAATCCTATCCATCTACGTCTGGTTTTTAACATGTAAAAGTATTGTGGCATTAGTACAAACTAATGTACAAGGGGAAGGACTTAAAAGCGCTAATAGATGTATGAAAGGCTACCCAAGGGCAAAGGGTACTTCGGTACTGAATCAGTGTGTAGCCTTCTGCACCCTCACTGCTGCCTTTGGGACAGAATCATGGAATCCCAGCCCGGTTTGTGTTGGAAGAGACCTTAAAGCTCATCCAGATCCAACCTCCATGTTGCAACTTGTAAAAAGTCCTATGGACAGTTTGAACTCTTTACCTGGCAGCGTTCTTCTCCATGTGTTGGTTTAGTGGGACAGCAGTTGCAGTCTTTCCGTCTTAAGTAAATTCTTCATGCTATTTCCTTTCCAATTGAACAATGACAAGGGACAGGTTTTGAGGTCAGGAATGTGCGCTTTCATTGCTGTCAGGTAGGTTTGAATTGAGTTAATTTCCTGTGTAACCTGCTCTGGGTGGCCCTGTCTTGGCAGGGGGTTGGACTGGATCATCTCCAGAGGTCCTTTCCAGCCTTAACAATTCTGTGATGCTGTGATAGTTTCCTGCCCACAGATTGAAAACAAACAAAACCCCCAAAGACACAAAAATACCAAACAGCCAACCAAGAAAAAGATAAAATTAATCAACCCACCCCCAAGCACTCTGAAGAGCCACAAACCCCCCCCAGTTTATTCAGTGCTTAGAATCATAGTGCCATCAGCACGGTGGGCTCTTTGTTGCTATAAAGCCATAGTCCAAACTAGAGGTATATGATGACTGATTTGCAGTGAATGTTTTGGACATTCAATATATTGTATTACCTGGATAAAAGGGTACAAGTAAGGCAATACGCACCTTTAGTTTTAGCTTTCTTTGCCATCTATGTCATCCTTTTCCAGTTTTCAAGTGTACACATCTTAAATAGCCAATGTCAACCTGAACGCAGGAGCTAGCAGACAGAATGGACTACACTCGCTCTGATTGGGGTATATTTGCTGTGCCTTAGCTGGTGTGAAAATTACTCACATATGGGTAATGACTAACTGAAGATTTGTAAGGGCTTCTTGTACTGCTGGAGCCAGAATTGTATCTGCTAATGGTTCAGGTCAGGTTGGATGGGGCTTGGAGCAAGCTGCTCTAGTGGAAGGTGTCCTTGCCCATGGCAGGGGCTTGAAACTGGATGAGCTTTAAGCTCCCTTCCAAACCAGACCAGTCTAATTCAGAATAATTTCCCAAATTCCCTGAATTTCAGATGGCTTCATAGTTTGAATCAAGCATTTTCACAGCTGAAATATATTTCTACCTGATAACCTGTTATGGCACTTGGGTCTTAATTAAACTTTCTTCAAGAGTGTTCTGATTATACAATTAGTAACTTTACAAGTTAATTTAAACCCCAAACATCTTGAGAGTGCCCAAATATAAAAACCTGGCAACCTTCAAATAAGCTTACTCAATTCATCTGTGTTTCAGTGAGCTACTGAAGAGTGCTGATGGGGCTTGGGAGGTTTTCCTTCCTTTTCTCCCCTCCTCCTAAATCCTTTTCTTTTCTTTCTCAGATGCTTGAAGTTAGGGGGGAAATGGGGAGGTTTTTGTCAGTATCTGCCCATTCTGGCTGTGCATACAACCCAAGATGTGGGACCTGATGATATTTGTGCAATTCTTGTACTGTTCCCTGTGACAAGATGATCATCAAGTATTAAGAGAACTTGCTGCTCAGAACTTGGTTACCTGAAGTGACTTTGCATGCATGCAGAGGACTCCACTGCAAAGCAGTGACAGCTTGCTTTATTCACCTCCCGTGATGATTTAGGTGACTCTTGGTTACATGCATGGGATAGGAAGCGCACAGAGAGCCTTGGCTGTATCTCAAGTTGTTGTAAATGGATTTACTTCTAACGCATTTTACAGTATCTACTAATCAAACTGCTTGATGTAGTAAGCATATTAATAAAGCAGCATAACCTGTTAAGTGTTAACAAAGATGGGCTGTGCAGTTAGAGATTATCATGTGAGTGACTGTATACAGTAGCATACTGTGTATTTGGTTCAGAAATAGATACCAAATGTTTACTGGGGCTTTGTCTGTGGCATTCCCTGCTGAAATAGCATTTAACATGTATATGCTAAACTTTGGACTATAGTTATATTGTTATAAGGTATAACACTGGGGACTTATGCTGTGTAATAACAAATGGGAATCATAGTGCAAGCAAGTATGTATGATATAATATACCTACAAAATTGTTGTTTGAATCAAGAGGGTGTAAATCATCCCAATAAGAATTTCCTTCTGGTCAGTATCTGTCGGTATTTGGTTTCACAAATGCCAAGAGCAAACTATTCAACTTGGACATAAAAGCCATAGTAGAAGCTTAAGGAGCATACTTGAAAATCCTTTTCCTGATAAGAAGGGAGCCATTCATCGTTTTTCAAGGTGGACGAGACTTGAATTGTTGAATGAATTTTTGACATATCACATTCTCTGTATGAAGGAAAGCAAATACATCACCTTTACAGCTTTCATCTGGTAGGACTAATCTTGACTTAAAAGCGGCCTTTTAATCTTCAGCTTCAAGACGTGGGTTTTCCTCTTACTTGCCAGGCCCTTCAGGACTCTGGCTCACAAAGCTTGTTTCATATCATAACTTGAGAGACTATAAAGTTAATTTCTGCAAAGTAATCTGGGCCATTAACAAATGCTGTGACTTCAGGTTAATGGAATAGCTCACAATAGGAGCAGCAGAATGCTGAAGTTCTGCAGAATGCTTTTACAAGAATTTACTCAAACCCCTGCCTGGGGTATAAAGGCAAGTTAATGGGAAGATGCAGCATCATCCTCATGCAGCAATTTAGATGAGCCAGTCTTCAAGTACACATTGGGGGCAGTGTTTTGAGGTGCTACTGAATAATTGTGGCTAGAGGGATACTTTTTACTGAGGTCAGAATGCTTGCTAGCATCACTAGTGTAACTGTTAGCTTAGGCTGATGTGGGATGAAACCTGTGTTTTGGAATCAGAAGAAGGATGCACTAAAAAAAACCCAATGCAAAACAAACTGTGGAAGTTTGGCTCATGCATATGCAGTAAACTTCAGGGGTTTAATGCTAGCGGTATCTGAAGGGTTCTCCATTGACTGGCTGTCCAGCACGCTGGTTCTTATGATGCTTCCTTCATTCAGCTTCAAGTGAAGCTTTATTTGTTTAAGGAGCCTTGCTTTTCAATCCTGGGATGTCTTTTCAGTTAAGCTGCCTGTTAGAGCTGTGAATACGAGGTGTTGAGAATGGGCCCTGCTGTATTCCTCGGTGTATTGATGCTGTAGTACCCAGCATGGTTTCTTTGTGTTGTTTGCAGGACAGAGTGTGAAGATTTGTGTTGTCAGCTTTACCTTCCTCTGGTCTGGGTCAGGAGCTATAGGCAGCAGTGTGAGCATCATTCCAGGTACATTTCAGTTGATGTGGCGGATTGAGCAATGCTAAAAATCAACTTTACTTTTCAGAGCAATAGTGATGAGTTAAGTATTTATAACTCGAAAAGTGGTTTTCAAAGTAATTCTTCTGGAGAGAAGTCAGTTTAGAACCACCAAAGCAGCCCAAGTTAGCAGTTTTATTACCAGTACATAATACAACACTGGAGTAAGCTGGGGTGCCTGGTGCAGGACTGGAAGTGTAACTGAAGGTGAGCAATTGACTTTCAAGCCTGTGTTTGTGCAGAAACAGAAAGCCAGGAGCTGGGGCGTGTTCTCCCTGACCTGGTGAGGCATGTGCTGCACAACTTGATGGCTTCTGGATGCTTGACCTTGCTGGATGAGTTTGACAACACCTCTTTGCATCTAGAGAGTTACGTGATGGAATGATGTGCTTATCATAGTGAAACTGGTGTAGAACAGAATGTAGCTGAAGTATAGCCTAAGCTCTTCTCAATGTAGTCAAGTGTATTACATACATAAGTTGGCACCAAAAAGCCCTGGGATGTGGTGTTCTGAGTATAAGCCTGGAAAGTGTACTTGAAGTTAGTGCTGGAATACCCAAGGGTGTTAATTCAAAGCTGTCTGTGCACCTCTTTAGGCTTTCCTTGTGGTACCACTGATGAAACAAGCCCTTGAGGGAAGGTGAAGATGCTCTCCATAGCACTATGTTAGATGCAGTCTCAGAGAAAGCTAAAAAGAGGATTTCTCTGAATAATGTTTCTGTTACCCTTCCTTGAGGAACTGAAGACCTTTAAATGAAATACCCTCTGAGCTGTCATCCCTACCTAGTCCTAACAACAGTTAGGATTCTTTTGCTTAATAGGCATCTGTCATCTCTTACTAGCACAAGTGGTTATAGTAGCCCAGGGTGGCTTTCTGATGTGACAGCAGTTCAGTATGTAAGATTTTTCCATAGATTAATGCATTTGTCAATAGTGTTTTTCCCACTGTTGTAGTATTGTGGATCTCTCTTGAAATTCACCTTTTGATTCCTAACGTAAAAGCTTTAATAATAACAGGAAAAAGAATGTTTTCTTAACTTCTCAATCTGTGGAGTAGTGAAGCCAGCACTGACAGGGTTATTTGACTTCCTTACCCAGGTGTGCTGAATACTGTGCTTCTCATGAGGATTTTCAGTGGCCCATGTAGAGACTTTGCTTTTATTCTGTTTTAAGGGATTCAGAAAGCTTAGAATACATGTGTAAGTCATCCTTTTATAAGCTGTTCTTAAAGTACTTTAGATGTTTACCTCTGTTCTGGAGCCAGGCTGAGAGAGCTGGGCTGGTTCAACCTGGAGAGGAGAAGGCTCCTTAAGGGGAGATCTTAGAGCAGCTCCAGTGCCTAAAGGGGCTACAGGAAACCTGGAGCAGGGCTAGATAGCTCTAGATGCTCTATCTACCCTTAGCTTTCTCTTGTTAAGACTGAAGACAGTATTTGGCATATGGAATTACATGATTTTGAGATAAATAGCATAGATGTTGTGGGAAATCTTCATCACAGCTGTCGTGGAGAGCCCCTAGCACCTCAAGGAACTTTGCCTTCATAAAACTGTCCATCACTATCAGCTGAGTAAGAGAAATCTCAGTAGTATTAAGGTATTTATAACAAAATAGGCTGAAGTTGCCCTTTAATGTGTTTTCTGTGTTGTCAACACAAAATCCAAGAAGCAGCTGGTCACAAGCTTGAGTAGGTTTTGCTATTTGAGAAGAACTCGTGTTCAGCTACAACTGTTGTTTTCCTTACTTGGGCTGGAGTGAAAGCGATGTGTAGTGAAAAGTAGTGTTAGATCAGGTGCTAGTAATGAAGAGCAGCTCCTGCTTCCCATTGAAATGACTCCAGTTCACTTCATTTATATGTGATTTCTTCTTAAGGAATTTTGATCACGTGCCTGGATTTTGAAGGATGAAGTTGCTGAACGTGGCTGAGAAGCGTTGTGTAAGAGCTGGATCATTGCTGGCCTGTCTGTAGCATGGGAAACTTCTGACAGGGATCTCCATTGATTCTTCCATGTTCAATAATGTGTTCATGACAATGGTATTTCCTGAGCAGCTGGGCTTGCTTAGCTTTGGAGCTGCACCAGCAAAAGCAAGGAAGGGAATTTTCCAGCCCCCATTCCCTTTTTTGTGTGTGTGTTAGAAAATGATGCTAATTTTCTTATCCTGTTAATGAAATGGCATGGAAACCATTTGAAGAATGGGAGAGGGCGAGAGCAGAAGTGGAGGACAGGGAGGAAACATCATGATTTATAATCTCATGTGTGATGGAAGGGCTGGCTTCAGGAGCTGGCTGTTCTGTTCAGAGCTAGGCTAATCAAAATTCATAGGTGAAAGTGTGTTTCCTCATGGTCTCTGAGTTAATCAGTGCTGCTGTTTCAGGCAGAGCTCCTGAAGTGGTAAAAGATGAGTCTTCTACATTAAAACTGCCTGGTAGGACTTGAGGTAACAGCCAGATTGTCCATCATAATGCTTCTTGCTAGCAACATGATGTAAGAAATAGGGTGTGAAACGATATATCTGTAAGGGGGGGATTTGTGAACTGTCTTACTGAATTAAGACAAATACATGTGTGTTAGAAGTTCCTGTAAGAAATCTCATCAATGGAAGATACTGGTGTTCAGGTTTTAATCTTGTGTGCAAGGAATATCTGTGTCCATTACATGGAGGCAAACTGAGCATACAGAAAAGCGTTGGAAGCCCTGGAGTGCTGCTATTTCATAGCATTTTCCAGCTGATGTAAACCCGTGTTTCAGATCTCTGCCTCCTGCCACTGTCCCCTGCTTAACGCTCCTGCAAATCTGGAGGGAAACACTTGAGCCCCTTCAGCTTCCTTGGCTGCTGTCTCGTGGCGTTGCACCTCCCATATAGCAAGGACCTGAAGGTTTTCCACTGTGTTGTGGTATTTAAACACCTGAAAGGTGTACAGGATCCATCCCATGGCCTCTCACAGAGTTACAGAACCAAATCTCTGTCTTGGTGGTGTGTGAGATGTGGTCTGTTGTGTCAGAAGAGATCAGAGCAGCACTTGCAGGTGCTCGTAACTTGTTTCTCAGTTCAAATCTTGCTGCTCTGTGGAGAAGACTGATACAGGAGAGTAGCTGACTGTATTCTCACACCTGAGGCTTGAGTGCTGTTGATGCTGAGAAGGTGCTAAAAAGCTTGCTGCTACCAGCTGGTGCTGTGTAGTAGTAAGCACTGTCAGCATCCCAGTAGAGCAAGTAGGGCCTGCAAGAGCATGGTCCTGGTGTGCCTGTGCTCTCCTAGGATGTCTGGTGGATGGCCCTGGCCAAGCCTAACCCAGCCAGAGGGGTTTCTGTGTTCGTCTGGGGTTTTTAGTTCTATTTTCTTACTCTCTACCCTCCTCCCCAGCTTCCAACTTCCTGTGTCCTGTGTTATTTTTGACAAGTCAGCTCCTGACAGACTCCCAGGCCTGTTATTACTGGCTTGTACATACAAGCAGCTATTATCTGTCACAGGGTGCATTTCACAAGACTGATTTTCTGGTCTAATTCTAGCCTTCTCTTCCCTTCCTTCTTCCAAATGCATGGTATTAGTTCCATTCTCTTTGGTGGTTGTGTGTGGAGCTCACAGAGATCCACATGCTACAGACAGAAATGTAAGTAAACCTGAACTCAACACGCACATTCATACTGCGTTGGGCAGCTTCCTGAAACCAAAGCAAAGGGTCTGTGGTGGGTAAGAGAAAGGTTTGTTCCATGGAATTTATGAAGGGTGGAACCAGGCTGGAGCTGCAGAAGTGGCAGAGCTGTAAAGCTGAAGGTTGTTGTGTAGGTGTAGCTGCTGTGTAAATCAAGACTTGAGCAAGCTGCATATGAATTGCAGCTGGTTAGGTCTGCTGACTTGCATAGTGTGTTTTACCATCTTATTCTATGTATTTCAGTGCCCCTTTGGATCAGGATGTAGTTTTCAGAAAAGTACTTATCCAAACCCATGATCTTTGTATTTGCTAAACCTTTGTGGCTGCTTAGCTGCAGGATGGCTTGAAAACACCACTACTCAGGCTGATTTCACGTTGTCTTAGAGTCCCAGAATGGCTTGGGATGAAGGGACTGTAAAGCTCATCCAGCTCCAACCCTCTGCCACGGGCAGGGACACCTTCCACTAGAGCAGCTTGCTCCAAGCCCCATCCAGCCTGGCCTTGAGCTTTAAGGTCCTTTGCAACCCAAACCAGTCTGAGATTCTATGTTAGCAGCTTGGATTAAAGTGGAAGCTGAGTTTTGGGATCATCTGGGAAGTTGGTTGCAGGGCTGCAAAGAGTGGTAACACTTGTCCTTTCCCCAGAGTAGCAGGTGAAACTGCGAGTAACTCAGTATTAACATTGCAGGGGCAGGGAATACTTGTAGCAGCTCTGCTGAGTTTCTTAGGATGATAGTCTTCTGCTTTAGTGCCTGCTGCCTCAGCTTTAACAGTTAATGTTTGCCTATGAAGTGATGTGGCTTGGTTTTATACTGTGGTCTGCTTCACCTACAGCCAAACTGGAGTTTGATGAGTCTGTGTGAGCTTTTAGTCTCCAAAATGCTGGGAGACAGCAGAGCACAAAATGGGGGTGGCCTTAATGTTGGCCATTCCATACCAAAGGCCTTGGGGGAATGCGAGGACTATAAACCTTGTTAAGTGTGCCACCTGCATTGGGCAGATTGGGCACTGTGAAGGTGCACGCTACAGCTCTCAAGCCAGGGTGCTGCATGCTTCAGTGTCCTAAAGGATGAATGAAGGGAAAACATGGTTTCTGTGGTTTACTTTTGCCTGCTGTGCTGCTTCAGTTATGTTCTGGAGCAGCAGAAGCCTGCAAGTCTTGCGTCAGATGATGTGACCTACAAAGATCTGTACTTAAAATGGGACGATGAATCCTGTGGACTTAATTCTCTGGATGCCTGTTTGTTTGGTGAGATGATAACTTGGGACTATCCTATTTTATTCAGTAGAAATCCAGCTGCAGTAAGGTGTTTTGCTTTTAAGCCGAAGAGCAGCAGATGGATAAGTGAAATGTATTTATTGTAATGGCTCCAGCAGCTCAAGGCAGAAAGGGGAAGGATAATCTTAGTCATGCAGGAAGAAAATGAAGACTTTTCATGCTTTTCCCCTTTAAAAGATGAGATTTGTTCTGTTCTTTTAAGTAAATTGCAGTGATGACATCTGCACTTGGACATCAGAAATGATGTGCGATTTAGGGCTTGCTTGAAGTTGTCCAATAAGAGAATTCTTTCTAAACAGTATCTTCAGCATGGATCATGGTAAAAAACCAAGAAGATAATTGATTTAAGTCTTTATTGTTCCCATTTCCCCTTCGTTCATCTTTACTGAACGACTACAAGTCAAAGGTGTTTCATTATTGTATTACTTGTATAAAAGAATATATTCTCATGAAGCATGAGTCTTTTAGGCTACATAAAGTACATAATAGGTACAGTCTGTGTCATACATAATAGGTATAATCTGAGTGAAAGGAAGTAGTATAATCCGCACTTAGGAACTGAAAGGACGAGTGCTGTACACTGTGTTATCCCATATAGCAGAACAGCCCTGGCAATGAGGCACATCACCTTCCTGGAGTAGCAACACCGACCTCTTAAAGCTTGAAAGCACACAAAGTGTTTGTGAGGAATTGCTGTTGGAGTTGGATTTCTGTTCCTAGGACATGTGCTGCTTCTGTGTATGTGAGAGCTTCTGTTGTGACCACCTTGTGAGATCCCTGCAAGGGACGGGAGGCACGTTGAAGTGTTGTGTGCTTTGAATGGGCTTGCTGCAACTTCAACTGGAGACAAGCAAACATTCTGTTTCTCTGCTGGTGAGACAGACAAATCACTGAGTTACATTTTTACTACACATCCCATCACCCTTATTCCCTTTCCTGCTCAGCATCCAGTGTTTCTAGGGCAGGAATGTGATTGCATTGTGCTGACAGTAAGATCATTATTGATAGCAAATGCTGACTTCTTGCTGGTAGCTTCTATTCTCTGTATTGTTGTGAGATGTCTGCTCGTCATCTTAGTGAAGAATTGCCTACAGTGAATTCAGGCTTGTTTTAATGGACAAGTGCATAGTGACAGAAGAACACACATCACTGGCTTAATGCAAACCCTGTGGCTCAAGAGAGACAGTGAGTTTGGTCTCTGTATTGCTGGTACCCTCCAGCACAATGTTGTTTTGGTCCACATGCCTCCTCTTGTTCCCTCATTGAACTGATCTGTAATGACAAACAGCGGATGGCGCACAGTATCTCTGCAATAGAAGAGTGAACTCACATCTGAATTACTCTTAAGAACTGTTCAGGTGACCTAATTTAGTCTTCCATCATCATTTTTCATCCAGGAACAGCTACTTGGAATAATGCTGTCTGCCTGGAGTGATGGAGTGTAAAAGAATGTGAAATCCAGGAGTCTTTTAGCAAAGAGTTCTTGGGAAAAGAGAAAATGCAGAGCCATGCTGGGAAACTCCAGAACATGCTTTGGGATGGGAATCAATGAATGCTGCATTCACAAGTGCTGTGCTCCCTCTGCCCTTCTCCTGATCCTGGTTTTCATCCCTCTTTTTGTTTTAATCTGCTGTGTTCTAATTCATGGCTTCCTTTCAGCGATGCACGGTGTCTTGCTCCTCATGCAGGTGGGACCACAGCACTGGGGTTGTAAAGCAAAGCAGGCTGTGACGACACAGTCCATGTAAGATTGTGAAGCATTTTAAGATGTATCAGAGACACCCATGTTACTTGTGTTTCACTGCAGTGATTAAAACAAAGGATTGGGGTTTGTTGCTGGAGATGGGTGATCCAGGTTGCATCGGAGTGCTCATCTGGTGAGGAACAGGTTTAGCATCAGGCTGCGTTTTGCTGCTTAGGTGGCAGTGTTGTGGATGAGCCCATGTGAAAAAGCCATAGAATCAACAAGGTTGGAAAAGCCCTTTAAGCTCATCCAGTCCAACCACTCCCAGCACTTCCAAGGCTGCCACTGACCCATGGCACTGAGGGCCTCGTCTCCACGGGGTGTGAACACTTGCAGGGATGGTGACTGCAGCCCTGCCCTGGGCAGCCTGTGCCAATGCCTGAGCACCCTGTGGGGCAGGAATTGTTCCTCAGCTCCATCTAAATGTGCCCTGGTGCAGCTTGAGGCCGTTTCGTCTTGTCCCATCCCTTGTTCCTTGGGAGCAGAGCCCAGCCCCTCCTGGCTCCATCCTCCTGTCAGGCAGTTGTAGGGAGTGATAAGTCAAACTGTTACATTCCACATAGTCAAAAGGCTTTACGTTGCTTGTAGAAACACACTGGGGGCCAGTTCTGTTGCTCATGAAGATCTGCAAAGCAATGTAGGTAGGCTTGACCTCAGCAGTAGAATGACAAGTGGCAATTCTGACCCTTTAGTGGCTACATTGAATGGAGGATTTGCATGACATTGCTTTTAAGTGTGAATGTCTTTGAGGGTCAGTAAGACTTTGACAAGCAAAATCCTTTGGAGATATTCCATGTCCTTGGCAGAAGGTAGCATATGATTTGCCAGTGTTTGGTTAGGTGGGATAAATGAAGGGTGCATACTCTTGTCTTCAGAGCAGTGGACCTGGCACTTTCCAGAAGCCCCATCCTTGTTATGTGTGTGTGTCATACTGGATGCTTCCAGCTGTCTGCAGAAGGAAAGGTAACTGGGATCTGCTGCCGAGGGCCCTTCAGGACACACAGTGTGGGCTGTGAGCCAAATGACTTGTTTGGGTTGGCTGCTGTGGCCTCTGGCTGCTCTTGTCCCAGGGCCTGAGGGACTTCTGTTCTGGGACCGGATCTGTGCTAATTGCACAATGGGAGGAGTAGTCGGGCAGGGGGAACATGCTGTTGCTGCTCAGACTGCTCAGGTCTTGGTTGGTGTGGGCACAGTGAAGCGATGCTGTGCATGAACTCCAGGCAGAATCCCTTCAGTGAAGGTACTGCATAGGCCTCCCTGGCAGTTGTGGACAGAGTATTCAACATGAAGTCTGTGGGCTGGTTCAGCCTGGACAAGAGAAGGCTCCTTAAGGGGAGACCTTAGAACAGCTCTAGTGCCTAAAGGGTCTACAAGAATCCAGTCTGTGCTCCTGTTCTGTGAATTCTGCCCCTATTCTGGGGCCAACTCATGACAGATTCCTTCAAGCCGGTGCCCTTTCTGTGTCGGTGAAGCAAGACGACAGGACCGGCAGATAATGGGGTATGGACTGCCGGCAAAGGCAGTTGCTTTACAAGAAGTCTTATTTCATAGAATCATAGAATAGTTAGGGTTGGAAAGGACCTTAAGATCATCCAGTTCCAAGCCCCATGCCATGGGCAGGAACACCTCCCACTAAACCATGTCACCTAAGGCTCTGTCCAACCTGGCCTTGAACACTGCCAGGAATGGAGCATTCACAGCTTCCCTGGGCAACCCATTCCAGTGCCTCAGCACCCTTACAGTAAAGAACTTCTTCCTTATATCCAATCTAAACTTCCCCTGTTTAAGTTTGAACCCGTTACCCCTTGTCCTGTCACTACAGCCGTTAATGAAAAGTCCCTCTCCAGCATCCTTATAGGTCCCCTTCAGATACTGGAAGGCTGCTCTGAGGTCTACAAGAAGCCTTAGAAGAAGTCGCAGGGTAGCAAGTTGTGATGAGGATGCAGCTCACCAGAGCAACCTCTGAGTCTGATCTACTTCTCCCCGTGGAGGAGCTGTTGCAGCACCTCGAGCGGATGATGGATGGAGTATTCTCAGCCTGCAGCGCCGGCACCGGGGCAGGGGCCGGGGGATGCTCCGGAGAGGCTGGCAGGAATGTGCGGGCTCTTTGCCTGCCGCTGGAAGTGGTTCCAGGGAAAGGGGTCCGTCATCCCGGAGGATAAGAAATGGTTGATTCCACTCCTGGAAGCAGCTCGCTCTGCTGGAGCGGCGCGCTGGAAACTGCGGCCCGGATCCCGCTGGAGCCTCGATGTCGGCGCCCTGTGCGGTGGTTCTCGGGGTTGACACTCAGGTGTGCAGTTTGTAATGATTACTCCTGGATTTCTTATTAGACCCATGTTCCTTAACAGGTTCTGGCACCCACCTTACAAATACCTATGGGGTGACTGAGAAATGGGAACATCTCCTGTTGTCTTATGGTAGTGAACCACATATAGAAGGAGCTGCAAGCTGTGCTCAGGCTGGGCAAGGGTGAGCTTAGGTTTGGCTGGTCTCAAGGCTTTTTCTCTAAGGTGGGTTTTGATCAGGTGCCTGCTGAAGATACACAGAATCCCAGCCTGGTTTGGGTTGGAAGGGCCCTTAAAGCTACAGGCCCTTGTCCAAAGCCTCTTTCTGAGTTTCTTGTTGGCCCTTTGAGCTGCTCGAGGATCTCCCCTATATCTTCACTTCATTTTTGCGTATTTACTGCTTTTGAACCTTACTGGCATTGGTAAAAGGTGTTTGATTGTAGGCTTGGAAGGGCTGTACAGGGCCTTTGAGGGTGGTTTTTGAAGCCTTGTTAATCATGGAACCCACAAACCTTATTCCTAATATTTATTAACCTCTGGTGTCTACCATCAGGGCTTTCTTAGGACTTGTTTTCAGTGTTGGTATCTATTGCTTGTTAATTACTTCAGCAACCCTGATCTGGACTGCTGGAGCATTGGCAGGATAGGGTGAAAGGAGTGCATCCACTTCAAATACCCAGTCAAGGCACTGTTCAAGGCCAAGCTGGACAGGGCTTGGAGCAGTCTGCTCTAGTGGAAGCTGTCTCTGCCCGTGGCTTGGAGCTGGATGAGCTTTAAGGTCCTTTCCAACCCAGACCAGACTGGGATTCTGTGAAGAAGGCTGTGTTGCTCTCCAGTCATCCTGCATCCAGGATCTTAGGATGTGCAGCAAGGTCGGCTCAGACACAGTTTGAGTCTTGGTTTAAGGCTTGCCTTGCCCTCGCGTGGGCCTGCATCACTGCTGGTGCTGCTGGCAGGGCAGTGAGAGCGGTGGGTTTGGAAGAGGGAAAACAAGCGGTGTGTTGGCGCTGCCCTTCCTCCCGGCTGCGGCCGGTGCTCCCTAACGCCGTCCCTCTCCTTGCCTTGAGTCTCGCCGCTTCCCTCCTGCTCCTGTGCGGGCGGGACTCCAGTCCGGGCCTTGGGCGAGCCGCGGCCGCCGCTGCCCGCCCGCCCTGCGCTCGCCGCCGCCGCCTGCCCGCCCAGGGGCGTGCGCTTGGGCCGGGCGCTCCGGCTCCCGCGGCGGGCGAGCGGCGGCGTTTGCGTTCCCACCCGGGCCCCCGTGCAGCCCCGCCGGGGCAGCGGGGCCGGCACTGCCCGTTCCCCCCGGCCTGCGGACGGAACTAATCGGATTTACCCGGCGGAGGGGGGGAGAAAAGGAGGCAAGATCCGCAAACGTGCGGTAAACAATGAAATCGAGGGTTGCTGCTGCTGCTGCTCTAATCCCTTGAACACCGGACAGTGCTGCTCCCCGGCAATGCATTTCGGGATCCGCAGGAGGATGCATGCGGCCGCGGCACGAACGTAGCTGCTCTCTGGATGTGTCTCGGAAGGGGCTGGATGACGGCGGCCGCCGGCGGGGAGCGGGAGCGGGGCTGACCCCGCCACCGGCTCCGACACCGCAGCGTGGCTTTAGAGCCCGTTTCTATTATTAATATTATTCTAATCGGGTTGCGGTGTGTTGCGGTTCTGCCTTTTCCATTCGCGGTTCCAGCGAACCCACGTCTCTCCGACACCTCCATCTCCTTGCGATGCCCGCGCTGGATGCTGCCGCCTGAAGGGAGGAGGGCAGCGGGGACAGACATGTATCTTCTGGACAGCAGCAGCGAGCCGCCGGCCGCCGCCGCCTCCTCCCCGGAGAGGATGCAGCGGGGCACCACGCAGCGGAAGACCGTGTACCGCATCTCCGTGACCATGGTGAAGAAGGAGCTGCTGGCGCCCGAGAGTGGCCATCCCGGCCCGGAGCTGCCCCGCCGTGGGCGGCGCGGGGGGAGCCGTGCGCCGGGCTCCTCCAGCCTCACCAGGGCCGGACTGCTGCTAGTGGAGGAGGAGGAGGGCGAGGAGGAAGGCGAGG
This sequence comes from Psittacus erithacus, assembly GCA_009867235.2. Classification (NCBI taxonomy): domain Eukaryota; kingdom Metazoa; phylum Chordata; class Aves; order Psittaciformes; family Psittacidae; genus Psittacus; species Psittacus erithacus. Next base: position 32,990 of record WYDI02016418.1, read on the forward strand.
AGCGGGACCGCGTCCCCAGCCCCTGCGGCTTCCGCACCTTCAGGACCCTCAGCACGGGGCAGCTGGAGCTGGGCCGCCTCAAGGTGCCGCGGCGAGCGGGGCCGCCCTTCCCTGCCGAGCTGGCCCTCGGGGGACCGCGGGGCAGCCCTGCCCCGGAGCGCGGTGGGGAGCCGGCGGACACCTGTGGCGGCGGGGCCGGGCCCGCGGCCTCCCCGGCGGACGAGGATGTGGGGCCGGCGGCTCGCTGCGCGCCGTCGGGCCGCTCGGGAGAGGCCCCTGCGGCGGAGCGGGGGCAGAGCCCCTGGCGGCAGCCGGGCCTGCTGCGGCGGAGCTTCAGCTTCAGGCACTGGAGCGGCAGCGGGGAGCTGCCGCGGGCGCCGGCCCGGGTGCGGCGGCACAGTAGCTCCGGTTGCCTCCCCGCGCCGCCGCCGGGCCAGGGCGGGGGGGCCGCGGCTCGGGGTTCGCCGCCCGCCGCCGGGCCCCCCGAGAAGCGGAACACGCTGGATGTAGGCGAGGTGCTGAGCCAGGCGGACCCGCTCTCCCAGCTGGAGCGCTGGGAGCGGAGCAAGAGCAAGAACCGGACCCTGGATAACAGCGACCTGCAGCGGCTCTCGGAGCGGCTGGGCCGGGAGGGCCCCGCCGCCGCCCACGAGCACCGGCTCCTGCGCTTCTTCAGCGGCATCTTCGCCCGCAAGGACGGCACCTCCGCTCTCTTCGGCGGCTCCCACGGGCGGTCCCCCCGCAGCAGCTTCTCCAGGTCCAGGGCTTATTTCAGCAGCCTCCGGAGAGCCACGGTGGACATGCAGTCAAGCTCCGAGAGCATCAATGGGTCCCCGCACAAAGGTGCCCTTCCTTGTCTCGTTCGAGGGGCTGGGCAGCGATGGGGGGTGATGGTGGTGGGGGTGTGCTGCAGAGCTCCGCAGCGGTGGTGAGGGATGGTGGGGTGAAAGGACCTTTTTGCGTGAGGAGAGGGAGATGCGGCGCTGGGGTACGTGGTGGTTGTACGCAGTAGTGGGTATGGCATGTGTAGTAGCGCGTCGCTTGGCAGCTCTGGTGAGCTCAGGTTGTGTGGGCTGTGTGCCTCCCGAACCAAAGGGAGTTGATTGATTGTGTGTTCTAGCGCAGCTGAGTGAGAGGAGTGTAGCCTGTTTAATTACAGAGTGGAAGCTGAACTCCAGCGCTGGTGTATGTAGGTCACTGGGTGGCCCAGTGCTGTGCAGCACTGGGACTTTCCCCTTGGAGAAAGACCTTTGTCCTCCTAAAGATGGGTTATGGTGATCAGAAATAAGCCTTGCTCCCTTTGGAGGAGTAGGTGAATGCTGATGTCAATGTCTGGTAAATCCTAACCCACTTCCGCCACAGAAGAACTTAAACCCAATGTGCTATTTTATAGACATAAACTCAGAAGCTGTGGTCTTTGAATTGTTTTATGTAACTGTGTACAAATCTAACTAGTCAGAGTGGTGTTAGTGCTGGATGGAGATGGGGTTGGAAATCCTGGGGTTTGTGAATCCCTAGGATACAAGGAAAACTTGAAAGCGACCCTTACCGTGGGGTGGAAGTGAAGAGATGCCTAGCTGCATGCTGTAAGGATCTGAAAGGATCATGGTATCACTGACTGGGACGTGTTAAACCAGAAATGCTGGTTGTGGAGCTTCGTTATAAGACAGGGTGCTTGCTTCCTAGCTGTGCTTTTCAAACCTTTAATAGGTATCTGTGATGAAACATTTAATTAGAGTAGCATTTGAGCACTGAGTGCTTATCCAAGTGGCAAATGATGTGGAAGTTGGTGCTTTTCTACAAGGCACAGGTATAGCAGAGGATGCTGTCGAATTGGGCTGGATGGTTTATTGTAGGGAAGCAATAGCTGGAGATGCTTCATGATGATTCCAGCCTGTTAGGGATCCAGAAGTCCTGCTGTGAGTGGAGCGTGCCTGGAGTTTGAGGCGCAAGGAGCAAAGCCAAATATTTAGACCTAGCAACTGAAGATTGTAATATTTTATTGATGTAGAGGCATTCATGTGGGCTTATAATAATCTTGACGGAAATTGTGGTCTGACCTTGGTTAAAGTTCGAGGTAACCACAACTGAGAGTTACTTCATGCAACTATTTATGCCTGTCCTGTGCCAATTTGCTTCCACTGTTCCTGTGCAGCACAGTCATATATACACACAGAGCACAGTCCTTCTGCCCTCAGATAAGTTGAAGACTTCAGTTAATCAGTAACTGTTGATACGCAGCATTAAGATGTTCCAGAGAGGTGTTCCCTTTGTGTGCTACTATCAAATTTAGCTGATAACAGTAACTTTGAGGCTTGTTTTCTGTAAAATGCATCCTGATCTGGAGATCTGGCTCCAGGTTGGTGGATGGTGGCTCCAAAAAGCCAAGTTTAAACTAATTGGTGTTTAATTTCTCCTGCTGTTTCTTAGGAAGAGCAATTTAATGAGATACTATGATTAGTATGCCTAATGCATTTTAGCGTTAAGATTGGAATGAGCTCATATTCAGCCAAGACTTGTGCTTCTTTCAGTGTACATGAAACGAGTGTGTTCTTGGTGTTCGTTGCCTGGATTTTGGAGTAATCATGGAGACATGGGTGGAATCTTTATTTTCACATGGGTTTTCTTGCCAGGAGCAAAAAGAAGGTTTATTACGTGAAGCTTGTTCCCCTTGCACTGTTGGTGTGCTGCGTGTTGGCTGCTGAGAGCAAGTTACTTGACTTTGTGCTTTCTATGCAAGGCCTGCATAAGGTCTGTAGAGAAAGCAGGAGCTTTAAACAGCGTGCCCTGTTGGCATTTTCAGCTCGAAGTAATCACTCAGATATTGCAATATGTGCTTGTATGTGTTGCTTGTTCCTAATTGCCTTCACATGGGGAAGCAGGGGCTTTAAAGGCTGAATTCCCAGCTCAGGTGAGCTACAGTTCCAGTGTTGATCCAATTTCTTTGGAAGTACAAGTTAACTGTTAACAGAAGAAGAGCTGAAGGTGCAGGTAGGGAAGATGCAGTGGCTGCCTGGAATGCTGCGGGTATTATGCATGGTCTCCACTTCTGTGAGGTTTGCAATACGTTAATGTAATGTCTTCTGGACTATGGAGTCAAGTACCTTCATGGCTGGCTTTGTGTTAAGAATATGAAAATGTTTTAGTCTGGTTTCAAATAGCTGTTACGCAGCAGGCTAATCCTGTACCGATGCTCCTGCTCTCAGAGTGGAGTATTTTTCCATCTAAATACCAAAAGGTTAGTTTTGAAGTTCACTTGTCTCTGATTCCAGTACATTTATGTCATGGTATTCAACTTGTACCTTCGCTTATTTGTAGCTAGGAAAGTTCTTATATATCCACCACCACTAATGCAAAGGAAAAAAAAAACGGGAAAAATTCCCATAAACTTAAAGAGAAGCAAAGGAAACTGTTTCTGCCTTTAAACTATTTAGGAGAGCTAAAGGGAAATGCTGTTCTTCATCTCAGCTTTGTTCCCCTTAAAGTCTTCATGATGTTTTTCATCAGAGGAGCTCTTGCTGCTCTGTTGGAGGAGATGGATGGCTCTGGGACAGTAGGGTTTTAAACCAGCAGCTTCTTCAGTGGTTCTCGCTTGTTGCTTTTAAGTTGTTCACATAACCCCTCTTTAGGATATATTAAGCAGATTTGTGACTCAGAATTGTAGGCTATCAAAAGGAGTATCATTGTCATATGATAAACTGCTCTTTTGAGGTTTTTCCCCCTGAGGAGCTAGATTGAAGCTGTTATCTCAAATTCTGTGCTGTTTATAGTCATGGGAAGTAGAGGGAAGCTGATGAGTGATCTCTGTTGGAGGCCTCCAGTCTTTTCCCTCAGAGCTTCACTTAGGATAATTCTTGTTTAGTTCTGTGTCATCTCTTGCTTGCTTCCGTGGTATGATCCCTACTCTTCTATGCTGCTGGCATTTCCAGCAGCAGCCCAGCAAACTGCCTGTGCACTCATGGGTAAGCAGGCAGAGCTTTGGAGCGCATGAAATTTGGGTGCTGTGATGCAGATGTGTTGGAACTGAGCCCACGTAGTTCCCCATTTTGTAGCTGCATGATTTTGGTGCTGTGCTGGTATGAGCATGTTCCTTTTTCAATACTGGAGAGTCCCTTTCTTTCATGGATTTTAAGTCTTCTAGGACTCTTTGAGGTGTTTTGGCTATTGTGAGTGCTATCTAGACGTTGTTATGAAAACAAAATCCAGCAGGTCAATAGATTGCAGTTGGGAAGTAGAGAAAAGCATTGTCAAGCATTGTGGCAGAGGGTTTATGTTAGTTATTGGGTAGGTCTTGTGTCAAGCAAAATGAATGCCAGCTGCACTGGCACAGGCAGATGATTAAGAACTGGACTGGTATTAAGGTCATGGCCTGAATTAGAGGAAGAGATGGATTAATGTTTGCACAATATTGGAGCCTATGCCAGATGCTACAGTCGTGGTCTTTGTTTCTCCTGGTAAAATTGAAAAGAAACCTGGACTTTCACTGTTGCTCTGTATTAGCTCAGTAGTTGAATGCCTGGTGGCAGGAATGGGAAACTTTCTTGGGGCAGGTCGCTGAATCACACTGTAAAAGTGTGATGTGGGCATTCATCTCCATTCCCTCACCAACCAAGCTCTGTAAATTCAGTTAGCATCGTTCTTGTTTTGCCAGAGACCTGCTGCTTGGTTGTACCACTGCAGGTAACGGTGTTGTGTGGATGTAGTGAAGCTCATGTGGGTGACCAAAATGCAGTCTACGCTGTGAAAAGAACTATATAAAACATGATTTTTTTTCTTCCTTTTATCTAACTACTTGTCTTGCATCTGGGGGTGCTCAGTGTGACAGGAAGGACCAGGTTACTCTAGAACTGTTTCCTAATCCTTGTAAGTCTAGAGTTAACAATAGAGTTTGGGTTTTCCTCTGGGACCAAAGGAAGGGTTGCTTAGAGTTGCTGCTTCAGGCATTAGCAATTCTTTACTGGAGGCAATGGTCAGTTTGCTCTAGAAGATGCAATCAGTATTCCCAGATGCTGAGCCCTTTTACTCTTTAGCAGTTAAGCAGCCAGAACTTAAAATCACTCTATTTGACAAAATAGCATTTCAAAGCAGTATGTCACATGCTGTGCAGCGTTGTTAGTGTTGCATTCAGATCTTGGCCTCTTGGATAACCACTGAAGAATCACTCGGGTGTATTTGGAATGAACATTTTGGCCCTTCCCTGCCGAGCTCATTTTGAGACTGCTGTGCTGATGACCACTGGTAGTTTAATACTGATTGCCCCAGTACAACTATGCAGTTACCCAATGATTTGTGTAAGGTGATAGCTGACATAGCACGTAACTACAGTTTTCTTTGGCATGGTTGTAGCCTTAGAAATAGATACTTGGGAAGCAGGGTGCGAGCACAAATGTCTTTCAAATGCCTGCATGTTAATTTGCACTTTGAGCTGCATGGGATTAAAAAAGAGGTCATTAATGCAGACTGTTAATGTAGTAGTGTTGCTTTTGATAATCAGTGTTAGGATTTCCCCTAGGCAACCGTGGTAAACACACAGGGAAAGGCAGTTTCTGCCAAAAAACACAGAATGGGTTTTTTCATGTGTGAGGAAAAAGAGATGTCAGTATATTGAACTTGAGAAACTACCATCAATTTTGTTCATGAAAAGCATCCAACATAAAGCTATTATCTTGATGGAAGCTTAAAATAGGCTGTTGGCTGATTCTGATGTTTCAGATTGGTATATAATGACAGTGTTTGACAAAAATACTTCTGCTTTATTGACAAAATAGTACCAAATGTTTTCTTCTTACTACAAAACAGGCAACAAATCCCATCAAGATAATAAGCACATAGCACAGTATAGCCTCCTACAGGTTTTTCTACTGTGTGCAGAAGACTTCAGTAAAACTTAAATGGTGGGGTTTGGTATTCCTTGAGTTTTTCTTTGGGGAGAAGGCAGTGGAGGGGCACTGAACCTCTTGGTCTTCAGTATCAGCTGTGATCCCTTTGGAACAGGCAGGGACTCGGTGCAACATCTTTCTCATAAGGGTTGGTTTCTGCCATTGGTTGATAGTCTTAAGTGTTGGTCAGTCTGATTTGAAGGAATGCTTGTGGAGTGGGTTCAGTTAAGTTAACATTTAACTTCGTGGTTAGTACTTGTTTTCATATGTTTTGGGTTACTTTGAGGTCGCACAGATGAAGATGGAAAGGTCGCTTGTCTGAAGTCATAACACAGAGTAAATCTCTAAGTGCATTTAGACATTACAGAAAGGTCTTTATGGGGAACCCCCATAGGATCTGACCGTAATGTCAGATCCGGTAACTGTGATTTATGATGCAGGCACATCTGTATTTCCTGGTTGTAAATACTCCACTTGGGTGGTACACAAAGTTAGGTCTGACTGATACGGGAGGCGTTAGTTACAGATTACTTCAAACCTATTATTTGTACCTTTATTTTCACTAGCTCATAGAGAGAGAAGCAGCGTTAAATGGAATAGAAGAATTCAGCAATGTTAGTTCTGGTTACATCAAACAGCTGTTATTTTTAGCTGAATTGATGATGACTCTCAGCTCCTGAGCTTGATGAAGTTAATTTCTGCCTTGGAGATACTTATTAAGAAATAACGTGGAAGTTTCTTAGACAGATCCCATTGTTAGCAAAGGGTTCTTGTTCTTCACAGTGAGGTTTGAATGCCTGTGAGCTGCACTTCCATTTTGTGAATGAAGCCCCAGAGCAGATCTTTACTCTTGGAAGTGTTAGGTGCTGATGTTTTGCAACTTAGATACGGAGGGGAGCTCAAATACTGTGCTGAGTGCTGCCAATTCCTGCCACTTCCAAGTTATTTATAATACCTCTTTATTCATTTGCATTTATTTGTCAGTCAGCTTGTCTGGCTGGTTTAGTAGAGAATCTGCATTCCTAAAAATACTCTTGTACTTGTGTTGGACTCACTATGTATGTACATACATGTGGATGGGTTTTGAGAAGAGGGTTCTCTAACACTAGTACAATCTCTCATGTGTTGCTGCCATGCAAACAGTTGCCTAATAGCAGTGCTTGTGAATTAAATGTATGGGAAAAGTTACTTCTAAAAGTGAGTGCTAAGCCACTTACCGCAGTTGCATTTGTGGTTGTATTTGTAAGCAAATGTAATGCATCTATCAAGATGTGCTCAGTCCTTAGTTTTCCTGCTGGTTTCTGTGGGTGCTGATGTTATCTGGGCCTTAGGAGGATGGTGTTTCGTCTTTTTCTTGATGTGAAAGTAAGCATAGAATCCCAGACTGGTTTTGGGTTGAAGGGACCTTAAAGCTCACCCCAGTGCCACCCCCCTGCCATGGGCAGGGACACCTTCCACTGCAGCAGCTTGCTCCAAGCCCCTGTGTCCAACCTGGCCTTGAACACTGCCAGGG
>WYDI02016421.1:0-33232 GCA_009867235.2 Psittacus erithacus
TGAGGACACCAGAACTGCACACAACACTCCAAGTGAGGTCTCACGAGAGCAGAGTAGAGGGGCAGGATCACCTCCTTTGACCTGCTGGTCACACTCCTTTGGATGCAGCCCAGGATACGGATATCATTTATTAGCGTTCAGAAAATCAAGCTTTACCCTTGTCAAACACTATTTAATTGTGTTAATAAGCCAAGCTAGTATTTACTATGGCCACTGGTAAGTTTGAAGGCAGAAGTCACTAATAATTCTGAGGATTAGCATTTCCTAACTTCATGCTGATTCAGTTACTGTTAGGATCCACCCCAACTCACACGTCTCAGTCAAGCGCTAAGCTTCTGGAAGAACTCAGACTGACAAACCATCCCCTGTGGCTTTACACTTGCTCTGATTCTCCATGCCTGGAATCCAGAACCTCATCCCAAAAGTGCCTGTGACATGGCACTGTCACAGGTGGCCAAGGCAACACACCCCACTCCACGGCAAACAGTTATCCTGTGCCTTGACAGACACAATGGAAGCCTGAGAGATTTCACAGCTCTTACCACGAGAATGTCAACTGTGATGGGCAGCTCAGACAGCCTCTTCAGGCTTTTCAGCAGCTGTAGAGACAAGGAGGAAAGTAGTGTTCACACTTGTCATCCTGAACCACACACTACTACCAGAAAGGAAGAGAACCCAGCACTGCGTGAGAGCTTGTCAGAAAGATCCAAGTGGCAGACAGCTGCTCTCACTCCAAATCAAGCTCCTCAGAGCTGAACATGAGGGGCAACTGTAAAGGAATTATCATCTCTTTGCCTACGAGAGCCCATCTTAGAGTCTTACAAGACACTCTGTTAGTACTTTCTTCACACAGGACTTAAAGCAACTTTGGCTTTAAAGCATCAGGTACAGACACCCACAACTCTTGCACAGTAAGTGGAAGGACTTGGAAGCTTGTGACTCTCAGACGGTGGTGCTGAGAATGACATTCCTTGCTGAGAGGGGCAGGAGGGAAAAGTCCTTCCTAAAGTTTTGCAAACTAGCCACTGGTCGACTGCTAGATGCAGGTGAAGGGGATGCACCTGTACCTCTGCCACCAGGGAGGTTTGGGACATCACTTCACTGATGTTCCAGTCGCACATCTGACAGCACTGCTGCTCTTCATGTTATTTCCTGCAGCTCAGCTATAGCCACAGACCAGCCCCATCAGCATTATTATAGCCCCTATGCAGCCCAGGCTTTGCTCAGCACTGCCGTGCTACATCCCATACAAAGGGCTGTCCCTGATCCAGAAGATCTCTCTAAAGCACCCTGCTCATGCTCAGATCAGCACCATTGACCTAAGTTATTCCAAACACCTCCTCTTCCACCATGCAAGGATCAGAGAGGTTTAGAGCTTGCCTTCCTTTTGAAGGAAGGAAGTTCTTTTAGCTGACTTGAAGGGTGGATTACTTTCAGAGAGAAAATAACTCCCCGAGACAGAGATAAGGGCTTATGCAGCTTAAGCAGAACCACAGGATGGTTTCTGTTCACCAGCAACCACTGCATTATATTTAGGACTTAATTACCACGACCAAAGGTTTAGCTTTTCTTGTTTGTTTTAGAAGAGCAAGACAGTGCCACCACCAGTAACTGCGTTTCAGCACCTGTGAGCTGGGGTGCTGATGGGTGCTGCAGCAGCTCTTGCTGTGTTGTAACTTGGGTCTTCAAGCCCTCTGTCCCTGCAGCTCAGGGTAGCAGAGTCTTCCCCTTTTTAGCTATTAGTTAAAAGCTATTTAACTCAACTGATGAGGGAAAACTCCTCAGGGTATCCTTAAAGCCTCCCAATTATTTTTTAGCTACACTCCACTGTAGCATCTTCCACAGCTCTTTTTGCTCTTTAGTTATTTGCTGCCTTCAGGGCCGAATTCCAAACAGAAAAGCACTATCCTCCATGGGGCTCATCTCTGGATTTCATATAGTCAGGGGAAGTGTGGTTTGAGACCAGGGGACTACGCATGCAATCCACAACACATCTCATGGGGAACTGGCTTATTCCAGTTCCCACCGCAGGCAGTGGTTGGAAAACCCCCACACATCTTAATGAAACCAGAAAGCAAGAGCTGCTGTTCCGAGAGGCCACACACTGCCCACGTGTCACTTCAGCAGGCTTCTATACCTGCATGTTCATGAGGGTGCTCACGCAATCCAAGCTCAGCAGGCTTCCCAGCCAAGTAATAAAACCCTCAAAACGATGCCACCAGGAAACCGGGCATTTTTGTTCCCTGCGTCATCAGTAACGTGCTTATCTGGCAATCTGAGCTCCCAAAACCTGTGCTCCTTGACGTTGCCCAAGTGCCAAGCAGCCTGGGAACACTCCAGGAAGGCCAGATTTGGGAGCTGTGTTCATACAGCACAGCAAAACCTCTCTTTGCTTGCAGCCTCTGCCTGTGTGCACAACCACACCAAGGGAGGCAGCTTTGGTGCAGTGAGGTGGAAGAACTTGGATTAATCCATACTTCCTGTGGAAACAAGCTGGGGGTGTACCTCCCCCAGAACCCAGCCAAGCAGACTCCAACCTGGCAGCTCAGCTCAGAAATAACCAAGATCCTATGAGAAAAGGGGGCCAGGTAGAAGACAGAAAACACACAGCTTGGGTCCTGCCATATGAAATACATACGGGAAAGCTCTTCTCAAACACCCCAGTGCAGGGCAGAGTTTCAACCACCCACAAGGCACAAACCATGAAAACTTACTCTGTGGCATTACTGACAACATAATCCCAAAGGACAAAGCAAGAAAACCAAAGACTGGAAATGGTGCAACGTGTGGGTAGCACCAGGGGTGCTGTGGACCTGTCCTGCTCACAGGTAAACCTGTATCTGCTAGAGAACTATTGAGAAACCTCTTACTTTCCAGCCTAGAAAGGTACTCAGAAGATGCACAACGTGCAGGGGCAATGCAATGGCAACTAGATTCAAGCCTAGAATCACACTTCTAAGGATACAGTTGGAAAGGTACGAATCATACAAAGAGTACAGCCCTTTCTGCCAGGGAAGGAAATGGTCATTACCCTGCTAACAGCAGCCTGGAAATGCTCAGCACCTCTCCCTCCCTTTGCAAAACTTCCTGGGATCAGCAGAGGAACGACACCACCATAGGGTTACTGGGGAAAGAGTCAGCCTGTGCAAACAGCACCCAGAGACTTACAATGCCCGAGCAGCACAGGCAGGCAGTTACTGCCCTGACCTGGCACAAGGGTCAGGAAACAGGAGCAGTGATTCCCTGCACACAGCACACTGAGCCAGTATTTGAAGCCCTGCACATGCTTTCAGCACCACAGAGCCCAAACCCGCCTGGAACCAAGTCCTCAGCAGTCCCTCAGCTCCCTTCAGGCCCCACCAGTTAAACCCTGCTCTGGTCTTGGCTGAGAGGGTGAGAGAAGGAACCTGACCCTGTCATTGCTTTGCTCCTGGCATGGCTGGGGCTGGGTACAGGGGTCTCTGTTTCAAGGGGCTGGCCATTGAGCAGCTCAGCAGCCATCCTTCCTCATGGGCAGTGGGAGGTCCTGGGAAGCGAGCCATGTGCCTCGGTTGAAGTCAGCTGAGCACAGAGCGGCTGCACGGCCCCATCTGCCTCCTGTGCCACCTGAACTAAGTGAAGCACGCACCGGAGCCCTGTAAACCGTCACCACAGGGGCTCCTCCCTGAACATATGAGAGCAGGGATGGCAGCACGTGCTGGGCCTGCACCCGAGCTCCACCACGGCTCCACATTGCAGCCACAGGACAAGGCAGCTCAGCCCAGTGCTCCACAGGAGCTGCTGCCAGGCACAGCCCCGTGTCACCGGACGGGCTGGAGCACACGGCAGCCGCTCTGCGACAGCTGCTGCAGGCAACAGGTTCTGGCAGCGGCCGCGTTCCCTCGTGGAGACGGGCGAAGGGCAGCGAGCAGCTCCCCCCCAGCCCACAGCAGGGACCGGGGCTGAGTTTGCGTTCAGCACCTCCGTACCCTGACCTCAACGATCAAAGCAGCCCGACCACTGCCCCGGGCCTCCCGGTGCCACCGCGCCCGGGCCGTGCCTCCTGTCCCCCAGTGTGGGCACCGCGGCTCTGGAGCACGAACACGTCGCCAGGGCAGGACTCTTGCGGCAAGCTCTGCCGCTGCCCGCCTGCCCCACCGCTCTACCCCCGGGGCACCCGCCCGTCGCGGCGGGCCTCCAGCGTGGCACGCAGGGCCTGCACGGCCAGTAGCAACGGGGTGGGGGGGGATCCCATTCGGGACAGCCCCGCGCTCTGCCCCGCAGGCACGGCCGCCCGCCTCGCCCCGCGGGCCCGGCCGGGCAGGACACCCCGGAGCAGAGGGGACGGGAGAACAGGCCCGGCCCCGCTCCCCGTACCCGCCACGGCACGGCACGGCACGGCCCAGGCCCTCCCGACCCCCGTCCCCACCGCGCCGGCCCTACCGCGGAGAGAAAACCGCGGCCGCGCCACCGCGCCCCGTTACCTTCTTGGGCTCGGAGCTGCCCGCCAGCCGCGACTGCAGCTTGCCCACAACTTCCAGCACCGACGCCGCCATTTTTATTGCTGGCGAGGCCGCGGCTGCGGAAGCGGCTTCACGGCCCGCTGCCTGCACGGCACCTGCCCGCCGCCGCCGCCATCTTGGCTAAGGGCAGGAAGCGGAAGCGGCGCAGCGCTGCCTGGGCCGGTGGCGGCCATGACGGGTGAGGGCAGAGCTCTTGCGGGCTCCATGTTGGGGCCTGGCAACGGCGCGGGGCAGCGCCATCTTGAGTGCGGGCAGGGCGCTGCTGAGGCGCCGTTGTGGCAGCGCGGCCGCCATGGTCAGGGCAGGCTGTCCGGGCACAAAAGCCGCTTCGTGCCCAGTCTCGTTGCTTCCCAACGGCACATGGCTCCACCACAGCTGCTGGAGTGAGTGGAAAGTAGGAGGTTAGATCATTCATGGCCAAAGGCTGCGTTGTTCCCGGCTCGGGGCTCCTCAGGCAGGGGAAGAGCACCAGCAGGGCAATGTCTCCCCACATCATCCCTGCTGAGCTCCTCAGCAGTGGAGCCAGGCCTTTGGCTGCCTCCCTGTGCCCTTGGCAGTGCCCAGGTAACCCTGCCCACTGCTGGGGCTGGCTGCAGCGATGCCCTTGGCTGGAGCAGCGCTACCTGAGCCCAGCCCTTGCCATGGCTGAGGCAAGCTGTCCTCACCTCACCCCAAAAGCCTGCTATAGACATAGAAGTGATAAGAGCAGTCAGCTGGTGGGGAGAGGAGGGAGGAGGATGTCCCGTGGGGCGAGTGGAGGGTCTCTGTGCCCCAGCCCGCAGAGCCCTGCACTGCCCAGAGCTTCCCCTTGGACTAACCGGGCTTAAGAGCAAGGTAAGGAGCAGCCCCAGCCCGCGGCACGTCCTGTGGGGCACGGGAACGGCTGGAGAATGGAAGTAATGGCATTGGGAGAGTTGTTGCTTCCTAACACAGGACTGGCAGCAGGATAGTGCCCAGAGCTGCAGCATTGAGCCCCTGCCTGAACCCAGGGCTGGGGGCCCGGGCAGGTGAAGGAGAGGAGCTCTGTTTGGTGAGGTATTGAAGGAAATCAGCCTGTCATAACTTCCTGAGGCTGCAGCCCCACGCAGCGTGGGTCCTGCTGTGCTGTTGGCTCAGGGCTATGGCGCGGGGCTGAGATTAGCAGCACTGAAAGGATGTGAGGACAACAACTGGCTTTTAAGGGAAGTTTAAACAGCCACAAGGAAGCCGTCTTCTAACTATTCCAGTGTAAAACTATTCCAGCTCCCTAGATTAATCCAGCAGCCAGGATTAAGCTGTAGGAAAAATACCCTTTCCAAGTGGCTGCAGTGGTATTGCAACCGGAAGCAGTCACAATGTCCCATTTAACCCAAGTGCAGGTAGTAAAGGTCGCTCTGCCCTCCTGCAGCCCCCCGCTGGAATAACGTGGGCTTGTGTTTCCTATGGGAGCCTGCAAAGGGACAGGAAGGAAGCCATGGACATCAGTCTGAGCCCAAAGCTTCTGGTGGCTCCACTGTGTTTGTGTGGGATGCAGTCAGAAGACCTCTGTTGTATCCCAGAACAACTTCCCCCTTGGCTCCTGTATGGGGTGGACAGGGGATGGAGAAACCAGCTCCATTGATGGGCTTTCTTGGAGGAGTTAAGAAGGCTTTTGGGGATGAGCCTGTCCCACACCAGGCCCATGGAACAAGTCTTGCTTCTCTTTGGGTTTGCTGGGCAGCAGGGATGCTCTGGCAGTGCTGTACATCAGGACACAGGTCTGAGAGATCTGGGGAGAAAACCTGGAGAAACATTGGAATTTCCTGGGAAATTCCAATATTTCACCTGTGCTTCAGTTGAAAAGCTGAACCTGCAAATTTTCCTGGGGAATGGATTGTCTGAACAAAAGGTGTGTTTGGAAACACCCGAGTGCTGCTGCTGGGAAAGGGTAAATCCCAGTTCCTTTTCCCAACCTGGAGCTGCGTGTCAGAAGCTATTTTGTATTCAAACACACGCAGAGAGAACAGGATTTGTGCCCGAGTTCCAGAGGGCCTGATGCCTGCTCTGGGATGTGACACTGTGACAGATGAGCTCTCCATAGTGTAAAGTGGGGTATCCCCATGGAACACCGCAATGCCAGGGATGGCTCAAGTGCCTGGGGCTTTGCTTCTGAGTCCCCTTGGCTCCCTGCTCCCTGCGGCAGGGCCAGCACTGCTGCTCCCCCTCGGGCTCAGCCCTGAATCCTCTTTCCCAGCAGGGGCTTGGACCAGACTTTTCCCTTCTCCATATTTTTTTGCTGAAGTCTCATTATTCCCCCCTTGTCCTTGCTAAATACGAGCTGATGACTCACTTCCAAGCAACCTGATCTTTATGGCCAAGTGCAATAAACAGTCCCCAGACATGTGAGTGCAGTAACAGCTATTTCTGGCCGGCAGATCTCTTCCCTCATACATTGGCTGCTCTTTCAGACTGGAATTTGGGAACATTCAAAAACTGCATTGTTGTTGTTAATTTTTCTTCCCCCCTTCACTTGTACTCTGACCTGTTCACCCCAAAGAGCCCAAGTGGTCAGCCAGATGCTTCGCTGTGCCCAAGGGGCTGAGGGGGACATGAAGCCCCTTTTCCTGCAGTGCTGGGGTTCATCTTAGCTTGTTGCTGTGTAGGAACCTCTATCAGAGCTGCTGGGACTTGATTCACCCCTATCTGACGTGGGCTTGAGTCAGGAGAAACACACCCTGTGATCGCTGGCTCGCTCCGTCTGGAGCCTGCGTCAGCCCAGGCAGCAAAGCAAGCATGGCTTCACATCCCAGGAACCAGTGGGTGCTCCCAGTTCCCCAAGGCAACCACCCAAAATCCCAGTCCTCTTTTATCACAGCGCTGGTACTGGTTGAGAGTTGTGGATCCCCTTTTGCAGTCATGGCCCTCAATGCCTTTCACACAGGGCTTGAGAGGCAGTTTCCATCCTTCCTTTGGCCTGCCCCAAAGAGTGCTGAGTCAGTGGGAGGTTTCCTTTCATTTCACTGAACGTCAAAAAGAGCAGCAGGATGCCTGCACACTTGCTCCAGGGCTCCTCACCTCTCCTTTCTCCCCAGGGCCCATTCTGGTTCAAGCAAGATGGCACCCAAAAAGAAAACCCCCAAGAAGCCCAAGGTGGATAAAGAGGCTGCATCCATCCCCCCGGTGACGGTGGAAGATGCCTTGCTAGATGTCCAACGCCTCAATCACTTGAATAGTCTGTATGACAGTGGCTCAAACGGCTTCCACTGCACAGCCACGGAGGTCGAAGCCCCGGAGCATGGAGCCAGCCTTCTGGAAGGGATGAACCAGATGCGCCAGAAGCGGTTCCTCTGCGACCTCACCATTGCCACCAAAACGAAGTCCTTTGAGGTGCATAAACTTGTCCTGGCTTCCTGCAGTGAGTACTTCCACTGCCTGCTGCAGAGAGACCCTCAGCTGCACCGCGTGGAGCTCCCCAATGTGGCTCCTCTGGGTCTTGCCACCACCATCACCTATGCCTACACAGGGAAGCTGAGCCTCTCACTTTACACCATCGGCAGCACCATCGCCGCGGCCACCCAGCTGCAGGTGTCAGCTCTGCTGAAGATGTGCAGCGACTTCCTCATCCAGGAGATAGCAGTGGAGAACTGCGTCTACATCGCCAACATCTCAGCCAACTTCGGCCTCAACCAGGTGAAAGATGCCACACGGAAATTCATCCGGGAAAACTTCCTGGAGTTCTCCAAGACCGACCAGTTCATGAAGCTCCCCTTTGATCAGATCAATGAGCTGCTGATGGATGATGGCCTGCAGATACCCAGCGAGGTTGCTGCCTTCCAGATTGCTGTCAAGTGGCTGGAGTTTGACCCGAAACGGGTCCGGTATGCTGCTGACCTCCTGAGCAACATTCGGTTTGGCACGATCTCAGCTCCAGACTTGGTCAACCATGTGCAGCCTGTGCCACGCATGATGCAAGATCCACAGTGCCACAAGCTCCTCGTCGATGCTATGAATTACCACCTGCTCCCCCACCAGCAGAACAGCCTTCAGTCTCGGAGAACCAGGATACGGGGAGGCCAGAGGGTGCTTGTCATAGTGGGGGGTCGTCCAGCATTGACTGAGAAGGCTCTGAGCAGGGAGATCAGCTACAGGGATGCAGAGGGAAACTGGCATAAGCTGACGGAGATGCCAGCAAAAAGTTTTAACCAGTGTGTGGTGGTGATGGATGGATTCATCTACATTGCAGGTGGGGAAGACCAGAACGATGCCAGGAACCAGGCCAAGCATGCTGTCAGCAGCCTGAGCAGGTAAGACAGGCCCCATGCGGCCATGCAGGGGGCTCAATCTAGGAGTAGCCTCGAACAGCTCTCTGATTTGCCTGGGTTCATTTTAAGGTCTATTTACTGCCTGTAAGATTCCTGTTACCTTTCAGGCTTTCTTCTCTTCACCACCATGTCTCTCTTCATCATTTAAATGGCAAGGTGTGTTTCCTAAATCCCCATAAACCTGTCACTGGATCTCCAAGGGATTACTACTCAAAAAAAAAGGAGTAACCATGGCAACCTGATATGCAGTATTTGGTTTGCAACGTAAATCTGACCTCCCCAGTGGCTCTGCCAATGGCTTGGCTCAGCCACCTGAGGCTCCACACACAATGTCAGTGTCAGCACTGCTCGAGGCCAGCCGTGTGCAGCTGCTGATCACCTCACTTCAGCTAGGAGCTGTCATGGGCTCTTTCTCCTGCACCAAGGGAGGCTGAAGCGACTCACTGACTTCCTGTTTCTGGCCAGTAGCTTATCCACCTTCTCCAGCCTGGCCTTAGTCCTTGTAGCATTGCTCTGGGGACCTGGCAGTTCCAGTTCCCTCTGCTGTCTCATGGGCACACAGGAACTGACTTCTTGTCATGTACCTGGCTTTGGCCTGGCAGGGTGGGCAGGGAAGGCTTGTCCCTAGTTCCACCTGCCAAGACCCAATAGAGGGGACAGTGATAGTACTTGGGACACTTCAGATCTATAGTGCTCTCCGTTTCCAAGCCAGGCTAGAGCTCTGGTGGAAGGAGCACTGCTGGGCCATCCCAAGAGTTACAGCAGCAATGCCAGCAGTCATAGGCAGGATCTAGTCCTGTGCAGTGCTGTCATCTCTGTCTGCACTGCCTGTCAGGAGGGTTTTACACTGCTGGAGAAGCAGAGGCTCTTCAGAGCACAAACTGCCTCCCCCAAAGGCAGACATCTGGTAGGCCTCACCTCTCCCTGTGGCTAAGGTGCCAGTCCTAGGCAAACAGATCTCCCTTTGTCCCCAGATACGACCCACGCTTCAACACGTGGCTGCACCTGGCCAGCATGCAGCACAGGAGGTCGCACTTCAGCCTCAGTGCCTGCGATGGGCTCCTCTACGCTGTGGGAGGGCGCAACGCTGAGGGCCCTTTGGCATCTGTGGAGTGCTACGTCCCCATCACCAACAGCTGGCAGAGCAAGGCGAGCCTGGAGACACCGCGCTGCTGCCACGCCACCACCGTCATCGACGGCAAGCTCCTGGTCACCGGCGGCTACATCAGCCATGCCTATTCCCGAACTGTGCTCTGTTATGATCCCAGCACCGACTCCTGGAGGGAGCAGGCAAGGCTCAGCACCCCCCGGGGCTGGCACTGTGCGGCCACTGTGGCCGACCGAGCCTATGTACTAGGTGGAAGCCAGGTGGGTCCCCAGGGTGAGCGGGTGGACGTGATGCCCGTGGAGTGCTACAGCCCGGTCACGAGGCAGTGGAGTTACATGGCACCGCTGCCCACAGGGGTCAGCACGGCTGGGTTGGCTCTGCTGGAGGGGTGCTTGTGCCTGGTGGGTGGCTGGAATGAGAGTGGGAAGAGGTATCAGAAATGTGTTCAGTGCTACAACCCCAACCTCAATGAGTGGGCTGAGGACAAGGACCTCCCTGAGGCCACTGTGGGTATCTCGTGCTGCACCATCACCCTCCCACGCCCCCTGAGCTCCAGCTCTCGGGCCAGCTCTGTGGGCTCAGCAGCAGCTAGCACGTAAAGAGCCCTGGGTGCCATGTGGCTTATGCCCGCAGCTAGGGAAGGAAACAGAGCTCAGAGATGTGGGGTAACTGGATGGGGAGGCACACTGATGTCTGGAGTCACTGCAAAGCCTCAGACACTCTTGCTCCATCACGGCAAGTTTGGAACACTCTAGAGGAAGTGTCTTCTGAGCTACCTGCATCCCCATCCCGCAGCTGAAGCAGGGATTACTCAAACAGGGCCGCTGAGCACCAGGGCAAACACTCTTGGTTTTGTTCTGGTCTTCTTTGCACAACACAGTGAAATAATACCCAGGAAGCCAACGCACCATGATATGAAGACAAAAGCTCCAGCAAAGCAGGCTGCTTTCACTGCTCACCACAGTTAAGTTCTCATGCAGGAACTGATCTTCCCCTGAGAATTCCCAATCTCTCTCTAGAGTTCACCTCAAGCATGGAGCTACACCACAGCAGAACATCATTCCCATTCAAATTCCACTTCCCCCTGTGTGTTTCAGCATGCACAGCACATGCTGCCCTGTGTATCTTGGAGTGGGCTCCATCCTGAGCAGTGCTGGCAAACTTCCCTGCTTTACAACTGCAAATAGGCTTGAGAAAGGAAGGGTCTGGTCTTTGAGTTAACACTGCACAGTAACTGGTGGAGTGTGTGCAGGCTGGCATGGAAGTGAGTTTGCCCCTTAATTTTTTTACTGTAGCTTTTTATTGTAAGGTACAGGAGAAAACCAAGCACTAGAGGCAGAAGCAAAGGGTGTTCCTGAACCCCACTTGTGTGAGCTGCCCTGTCCTGCAGGGAATTTTCTCTTTAAACAATAAAGATCATTCCTTTGCAGGGGAGAACTGTCTGGCTGGGTAATTACAGCAGTGTTAAGTTCACACGTGAAGCATTTTAACAAAGAAGCTAATCTCTTCAGGATTTTAATTGCTTCAGGATTTCTAGAACTCATTAAGAGCACCATGATCTGCGGGGCAGAAACAACTCCACCAGCTGCAGCAGCAGGCACTTGGATCTCACACCACTCAGGACAGCAGTTTGGCTCCAGGGTTCTGCTGGCTGATCCCAGCTGCCCCTAGGGGCACAGGGTTTGAATCCCCGTTTAGAGGCCCCATGGGCCTCAACTCATCCCCTCAGCCCCTTTCATAAAGAGCCTTCAACCACACTTTGGCTTTATAGCTCTGCTTTACTAAAAGGGTGAATGTGCCATTTCCTTGGGAAGCCAAATAGTTCCAGAGCAGCCAAGTTTCTCCCACTGACTTGGACTCCCTCATTCACTAGGAGTTCTCAACACTGCAGGCTGGTCTGTTGAGGGCCGGAACCAGCACTGACTGACTGCAGTCCCCTCAGATATTCAACCCTCCAAAAATCCCACTCAACAACTCCAGTAGTCAAAAAGCATGTATCTGTCTTCTTTCTACACCCACTCGCAGACTCTAAAGTTCTACTTATCATTTGTGCAGCTGGACACAAAGTAGAGAAAGCACCACATACATCCAACACTTGCTCCTGAGAACAGCACGTTCTCTTCATGTCCACATCCTTCTGCTTCCTTTGGAGTGAGTGCCTCTTGCTCCCAGCAGTCTCCCAGGTCACGAGGAGCCCCCACAAAATTCGCAACAGGAGATAGAGCTTAGAAAAATTTATTTGCCTTTTGTTAGTAACAGGAACTGCTCATTTACCAGGAAGGATGATGCCATCATACTGTGAGGGAAACAAAAGACAGAAGCAAGTGAGAATATACCACCAGGTAGAAGTGCAGTGCTGCTGTGCAGGAAACTGAGTTGTCATATTCATCCCAGGCCAGGCAACAGAGCCATGAAACACCAGCTCTCTGCAGCCAGCTGCTTTGCTGCTGCACTGGTGACTTCCAAGGAGGGAACAAGCACTAAACTCTGCTCAGCAGCCCAGTGAAACAAGCAGCTCACCCACCCTTCACAGGCAGATCTGACCAAACTACACTCAATCCTTTTACAGTCTAAAGATACAGGTCCTGAAGGAAGCTATACCACTGCAAGCAGAATCACTCTGCAGGAGCAGGCTGGAACCCACCCTGCACAGGGTACAGTAATGTAGGTGTAGGCAGAGCCTCCAGACAGACCACCCAACCTTTAAAAAAGCACCAACTCCCATCTGAGCATTTCCAGCCAAACACTCAGCATCTTCCATTCGCTGGCCACCCAGGGTCAGAGCTGTGCAGATAAACCCAGATGAACTCATTTCATTCCGACTACTCCATCCTCCAAGTCCAGCAGCTGAGCTAGGAGCTGTGTCAGACAAAGCCTAACCCTGCCTCACCACTCCTGACCCACACACGTTAAACACCTCCAAACAACACCTGAGAGATTCACACAAGAACCGATACTCCCCCAGCAATGCTGCTGCAACTGCTCCATCAGTTCAGCACACACAAGAGAGGCATGCCCAGCACTCGCACCCAAACAGCCTCTGCTGCTGCAAAGCAGCAAGAATCCACAATGAACAGTGATGTCGTTCTCCTCCTGCACAGTGAGACTTGCTCCTTGCTCAGAAACTCTTGGGATACAAAACAAAGCTGGACTTTACCTTTTGCTGGAACCAGCGCATGGCTTCCTCTTTCCCAATTCTGTGCTTGGCCCCGATGTTGCCAGTCCTGCGCTTCTTGTCAGCGATGCTGAAACCCGGCCTGCCCAGCACCTGCCCCGAGAGCAGACCCACAGCACTGCTTTATTCTGCCAGTGATTTTCTTACACATCACAGTTTTTTAGGATGGGAGGCTGGAATTTCCACATCAGTAACGTCTCATTGTCCGATTCACGTTCAAGACCGAGAGCTTTATCCTCAATGTAAGTATAAGACTATAGGGAGAGCCCCTGGGTTGTGCAACTCATCACAACTGACCTGGAGAAACATCACAACTGACCTGGAGAAACTAAGAGTGTGGAAGATCCACACCCAGAGGCTCTAGAGAATAGATCCACTGGCCAGCACTGCTAACACAGGCGGAACAGCTTCCCTCTGCTTCAGACATTGAACATGAGGCACAGTACAATGAAACAAATGAGACCCACCAGCCCTTACACAGCAGAGAGCCTTCCAGCAACAGCTATCCCTCTGCCTGCATTCCCAAAGCCCCTGCTGCACGTTCTTCCCCCAAACCCACAGCCTCTTCAGTGCTGCTTCAGGAGTACCAGTACAAGCAGCAGCACTTCTTTCTGAAGAGGCTTTGTGTGACACATCATAAACCTGGAATTTTACAGTAGCCCCTCTCAGTTTACACTGGAATTTTGGGGCCATTTTCTAGCATCCAGAGCTGGGCAGCAGGTTCACATGAGCCAGTTACTGTCCTAGGTTCCCTCTAGAGCTTTCACACAAGCCCAATGGCTGCAAGGAGGCATGGAATACGCACCACGTAAAAGTCCAAGCCGTAGATACCAATGCTGGGATCGTATTTAATCCCCAGGTCGATGTGCTCCTGAATTCCAAAGCCAAAGTTCCCGGTATCTGAGAAGTTGTTTTTTCTCAGCTCATATTCTCGCACCTGCAACAGTGATTGTCAGTCACTATTTCATCACTGACTGCAAAGGCAGCAGCACTGTGTGTTCTACCAACTGCCACCATCCCACCTCTCTTACATGCTACTTCATCTTTAGCCCTGCGGTTTTACTCCCAAAGTCTGCTCATAAATCGATGCAGCAGAGACAGAACTCCAAAAGAAAGCAGAAACCACACCAACTCACTCTTAAAAATAGATGGAAAAGCAACTAGAGGAACAGTGCAAACACAAAGGTCCGTGTCAGGGTGTATCTGTGACTGACCTGTCACCAGGTCAGCTACAGCATTTCAAAGCACACACCTTCAGCTGGGACAGATTCAGTTTTGCTCTTTCCCAAATCAAAGATCCAGACCAGCCAAATTCTTACCTTCAAGCCCTTCTCCAGAATCTCCTCTGCTTTGGCCCCACGAACCGTGCAATGAACGGCAATCTTTTCATTTCTTCTGATGCCAAAGGACCGCACAGTGTATCGCGCTGTAGGCAGCAAGAACTACACTTAGAGACTATTCAATTCCTACCCCGGAAATACACACACAGCTTAAGACCAGCAGCAGCCCCAGCCTGGAGGCAGAACCGACTCAACAGAAACGACCACCAGCCCCGGTACATGTCAGGCTCCCAATTCTCACAGACAGCCCCCCCCCTCCGCCAGCCCTCCCCACCCTGAAGCCCCTTCCCCGAGAGCCCCCCTGCATGCTCAGGGAGAGCCACCACGGCTGGAACCGGGCAGCAGCCGCTTCTCTGCAGCCCCGGCACACGCAGCCTCACCTTTGGAGAAGACGGGGGTCTGGCCCGTCAGCTGCTCCAGCACCTTGGCCGCCCGGGTGAGCCTGTCCCCGCTCTCCCCGACGCAGATATTAAGGCACAGCTTGCGGATGCGCAGCTCCCGCATGGGGTTCTCCTTCTCACCCTGGTCTTGCTGCGGACAAACGACACGGAGGGTAACGGCGGGGGGATGCCCGGGACACGGCCGCCTGCTCGCCACACCGGCCTGAGGAAGCCTCATCCGGCCGCTACCGCCGCCAGGCCGCAGCCTGTCATGGCAGCCGCTTCCCCAGGGCGACCCACCGGTTCTTCCCTACCCATCCCGGCCCCGCAGCGCTCCCTCCCGGCCTCCCCCGCTCCCTCCCGCACAGGCGGCGGCCCGGCCGAGCCCCGCCGGCAGCGGATGGCGGCGGATGGAGACAGCGCAGCGCCGCCGCGGCAGCCGCCACTCACCGCCATGATGGAGGCGGGGAAAAGACCCGCTGGGTGCCACCGAGGGGTCTTATGGGCCGGCGCGGGCGGGCGCGGCGGCAGCGCCCTCTGGCGACCGGAGGTCGGGCTGGCCGGGATGGGGCTCCCCACCGGCAGCGGGATCGGCCCCCGCCGCCGTGAGCCCCGCCGGAGCCCCGGAGCGGTTGGGGCTTCAACCTGGGAAGGGCCACGCCAAACGCCCCGGGTTGGATCCAAACACGGTTTGGATCCCGGTGGCCACACGCTGAGCTGAGCCCCTGCAGCGGGGCTCTCGCTCCGCCCGTACGGCACCAGCCCAAGGCTGCCCCTGCTTTTCCCCTTCCCCACCGCCGGAGCCGTGCTCGGGGCTGCCCGGTTGGACTCTGTAGGTGCTGTCGCTCGTGTTTTGCCGCTTTGCTTCTAAAGGACCGGCGGCAGAGGGGCCGGGACCCCCCGACCCGCAGCCGGTACCGGGCTCGGCCACGGGAGGGCGGCGGGAGCCGGGGCAGACCGAGCCCCTTCCGCGTGACCCGCTCCAGCCGGCAGTCATGTGCTCAGCGAAGATGGCGGCGCTCAGCGCGGCGGTGCTGGCGGTGCTGGGGCTGCGCCTGTGTTGCGCGGCTGCCGCCGTCCCCCTCGTTATCTGGCACGGCATGGGTGAGCCTCGGCAGCGGCGCTGTGCGCGGGGCCGGGCGGGACACCACCGCGCCCGGGGGAGCTCGCAGGTCGCTGCCGTGTCCTCCTCCTCCTCCGGCTTTGCGGTGGCCGGGAGGCGCTGACCCTCCTCCGCCAATCCTCGGTGCAGGGGATGTGGGGCTGGGATGTCTGTGGAGGCGCGGCAGGGGCCTGGGCAGTGCGGTGATGCTGTGTTGTGGCGCTCCCTTCCACAGGAGACACTTGCTGCAATCCACTAAGCATGGGCTACATTAAGAAAATAGTGGAGAGTAAAATACCCGGGATTTACGTTCTGTCTCTCAAGATTGGAAGCAACCTCATACAGGTAATAACGTGCTGTCGCTCGTGGTTCTGCGGGGCTGGGTGCGGCTGGTGTGCAGGTCCGAAGGTGCAATAGCTGCTTCTGATCTTTGCATGATTCCATGAGGGTTCCTGTTGTGCTTTCCCTGCTAAGCTGCTTCTTTGTGAAGCAAACAGCTTTGACAGGTAGAAACTAATGAAGTCTAGATCCTGTCTGCGCAAAACAACTGGGCAAAACCAAATCCCAAGTCTAAATTAGATTAATATGCAAACCCCCTCATTAGCGCTCTGATCTCCCCAGGTAATATGAAGGCATGTGATAAGATACTGTGCTAGAGCAGACCTTTATCCCTTACTCTCTTTTTGGTATACAAGCATTTATTCACTACATATCCGTAGTATAATGGAGATCTATCCTGTGCCTTTGTGGATTTTTGGCAGTTTTCTGTAGCCCTATGAGATTTCTTTAACCAGTCTCTCAGGATCGTGTGCAATGTGTGTTACTTCCTGGGATCAGAAGGAGATGGGTGAAGTCTGATTCGTGTGGTTTTACCTCTGTGTATGTACAGACACAAAATCTGAAGGGACTTAAGTTGCCAAGAAGTCTAGGGAAACGCCACTGTTCTGTATGAGGCAGTTTTGCCAGGCAGACATGAAGGGAAGTGTCAAAGTGAGGATTTCACTTCTGTCATATTGGGGAAGTTCAGGTCCTCTTTCAAAAGCAGAACTGAAACGATCTATGAGGCACTGTAATAGTACAAGTTCTGTGCTGTAATCTATCTAATCCCTCAGGATATGGAGAACAGCTTCTTCATGAATGCAAACGACCAGGTGAGAGAGGTGTGCAGCCAGCTGGCAAAGGACCCTCACCTGAAAGGAGGCTACAATTCAATGGGCTTCTCCCAGGGAGGCCAGTTCCTGTGAGTTTACCTTTCTGGTCCGTTCCCAGGGGTTTCTGTGGGGTTTGGGGTTCTGATTTAAAACTCTTGTGAAGGACGGACAGATGGAAACGAACAAACCCCTCCCTAAAGGCAGGAGCGCTCCAAAGAGGCAAGAACGCGTTTGCCTGTGGCCCTCCTGCACCAGGAAGGGTTAATTCTCTTTGCAAGCCTTACCCAAGTGCCCAAGCCCACACAGTGGCACGCTGAGAGCTGTGGGAAGCTGTGAACCAGTCCTGGTGGCTGGGCCCGTGGAGCCAGCTCAGCACCTTCCTCTTTCCACACAGGCGGGCGGTGGCCCAGAGGTGTCCTTCTCCTCCCATGCTCAATCTGATCTCCATTGGGGGACAGCACCAAGGTAGTGTCCTCTGAAGCGCTCACACCTCCTAAACCACCTTGAAGGGGGGGGAGGGCTGTTGTTTTTTTACCCCTTCCTAAAATCTGACCATTTTCTTATGAATTGCCCTGTCCCTTTGTTCTCTGAACCTTGTGATCTGCTTGGGCCCAGTTGTTAGCAAACTTTATCTTGTGTCGTGGTCTTGCTTAATTGGCAATGAGAAGGGACCTTGTAAGTAGGTAATTTATTATCTGCATGGAAGTCTATACTTTGGAAGTACTTGGGATTAGTTGGGATTAGGCAGAAGAAACTACTAACTAGGGAGGAAAGCCTTTGTGAAACTAAACCTTCTGGGTCACAAGGGTATTTTACAGTCAGCGTCTGGAAGGTTACAGCGCCGAGGAAAGGGAGGTGCTTTTTGCAGTAGATGAAAGGTGATATGAAATGGAATTTAAGAGCTGTACAGTTAAGAGGGGCTGGCAATGAATTGCAGACACTCTCCTCTGAGCATTCCCAGAGCTTGAGTCTATTTCTTTATAGTGTAGTGGGAAGACCTGGAGGGAACCATCCCAGACCTCCTGGGAACCCACCCCTGAGCTGCCTAGTGTTCTTGCCTCTGCTCTCCAGGGCAGGAGGGCTGCCTAATGAGATTGCAGGATTAAAGGCTACCTGATCCCCTGGGTAATTCTTGCCACTGCTCTGTAAGAGGGGGGTTCTTTACCAGCCAGAGGGATTAAGGGATTTCAGTTACATGTCTCCGTTCCCCAGGCGTGTACGGCTTTCCACGCTGTCCTGGGGAGAGCTCCCGTATCTGTGACTGGATCCGAAAGACGCTGGATCTGGGCGCCTACACACAAGCTGTTCAGGAGCAGTGAGTCTATTCCTCAGGCTGCAGTAGCAGGGCCACGTTAGAAGCTCTGGGTTTCTGTCTGATCCTTGGTTTCACTCTTTTCCAGCTTGGTACAAGCAGAGTATTGGCATGATCCGCTGAAGGAGGATGACTACAGGAAAAACAGCATCTTTTTGGCTGACATAAACCAGGAGAGGGTAAGGACCTGGAGTTTCCTTTGCAGGTGCAAAGGTGGTTTCCCTGACGTGTCTGTGAGCTTTCCAGCCTTCCAGTGACTCGGATCTGCTGTTGCTTTCATTCAGGGCATCAATGAGACGTACAAGAAAAACCTGATGGCTCTGAAGAAGTTTGTGATGGTGAAATTTCTCAATGATACCATGGTGGACCCCCCGATCTCTGAGGTGAGGCAGGGAGGGTGCTTTTGGGTGCTTCTTCAGTGCTCGGTTCTGGTTTGTTCTTTGATGGCAGAACCTGAGGCTGCTGAGGAGCAGGCTGAGCACAACCATAGGCCTGATACTGCAGGGTCTCCAGCAGGAGCTGGTGAGAGCTTCCTCATCTCCTGAAAGCCCTTCGGTAACTGAGTTCTTGTTTTAATTCCAACAGTGGTTTGGGTTTTACAGAAGTGGCCAAGCCAAGGAGACCATCCCGCTGAAGGAGACCTCGCTGTACACAGAGGTGCGTTCTGCTGGGGCTGAGGGCTTGCTGCTCTTAACATTTTAGAGCATCCCTGGGGCCTTGAGGGGCTCTGACCCCCACTGCTCTGCTCTCCTGGGGCATTGCCTCCTCTTTCCAGTAGCTGTTTGGGAAGGCATTTCTCTCCAGGTGAGTTTGGCCAGTGGGAATTGCAGTGGTGGTCTCATGCTTGTGTCTGGCTCAGGATCCCCTTCAGCATGTGTTTCACACACACTGCTCCTTTCTAAAGCCTTGCTGTAAGTCATCCAAAATGCCTTTTCCCCCTTGATGAGGAGAAGCTTTGAAGAGCAGAGTGGGACCCACCTGAGCCTGGCAGCCACTGCTGCTGCCACAACAGTCCCTGCCCACCAGCTCTTTCCTCTGCCGGGCTCCCCATAGGAAGCCACCTATGATCCTACTTCCCTCCACAGGATCGCCTGGGGCTGCAGGAGATGGACAAAGCAGGGAAGTTGGTGTTCCTGGGGGTGAAGGGGGATCACCTCCACTTCTCCGAAGAGTGGTTCTACACCTCCATCCTCCCCTTCCTCCAGTGATGTGGAGGGCCCTGTGAGAGCACTGGGGGGGCTCCACCACTGTAGTTAAGGCAGCTGCTATGGGGCAATGGCACTTTCTGTGTCGAACCTGCAGGGATCTGGGGAAGGGGAGGAAGAGGGGCCTTAGCTCAGCAGCTCCAAGGGGCACAGTGGCACCTCTTTCTATGAGACCAGGATTTCTTTGGATGGAATTGCACTCCCATCTTGGTGCACTGAGCCTTGCCCTGGCTCTGAAGCACCCTGTCCTGCGTGGGCCTGGGTAAGTCTGCTCCAGGGGTTTCTTCTCCCCTTGCCTGTTCCTCGCAGGACACAATGGCAGTATTAACTGAACGCACTAGTGCAAGAATTTAGCACCTCAGCAGGTAGGCTCATGGCTGTATGCAGAAGAAAGACATTAGAGCCCATCCTTATGGACTGGGGCAGGGGGAAAGGGGCACATTTAGGTGGTTCTGGGGAAATAGGAGAGGTTTGAATTAAGCGGGTATTAACAGCTTGAAGTTTCCAACTAAGGCTTGTTCTATGCACTTTGTACAGCAATCGGAACCAATAAAAACTAACCAACTAAACCCAGGTGAGATTCAGCAACTGCTGTGTGATGCGAGGTGTGGGGGCCAGGAAAGTCTGTACCTGCCCATGAGGAAAGCACGCAGAGCATGTTGGGCAGCTTGTCCTGTGTGCCCCCAAAAAGCAGACAAGAGGCACTGTAATGAGCAAGTTGGCATGAACTTTATTCTATCTCCTGTATAATCTTAAGGACATAAGAAAGGTTTTTTCCACAAGCCTCAGGAGAAGACGAGTACAAGTCACAGGACAGTCTCAAAATAAAAAAATTGCATATTTTTGTGGGTTTTTTTGTAAGTTTTGTACTAGAGAAAAAGAACATTGACACTTTACAGAGGAAATGCATTTAAGATATGCTTATGCCACCCGAGGCGTTGGAAAAATGAAGGTCAAAGCACGTGCAGCTCCCTTTGTGGTCAGTACAGTACTGTGCCTTGGCTCCAGTGCTGCTCCAGGGCCCTGGAACAGAGGCTATGAGCTTCCACCAAAGGAAAAGAGCCAAGTACCAGGGGGAGGGTGAGGATTCGCTGTATGGAGACTGACTGCAGATGAGGAAGAGAGTGATGAACCGATGGGATCAGCTCAGGTATTTACAATACTGCATTACTGACCCTGGGCTGGAAAGGAACAGGCTTGAAGAACTGCCCTGGAAGACTGAACCTGAGTTCAGCTGCTCTGGGAAGGAAGCCCTGGAGTAAAGATTCCCCTGGGAGAGTGAAGAGCTCATGGAATATTAGGTGTTCAGCTCCAAGATACCAGCCAGACAGCCGGGGGGTAACCGCAGCCCCCGTGCTGCGCTCGTCCTGTGGCACTGGTTTAATAGAAAGCCTCCTGACATGGCACAACTGGAAATGCACTGAGCTAACAGGAATGATGAAAGAGAACTGGGGGTGGAATGCTAAAGTCCAGCTCCTCAGCCTTTGGTCCCACAAACCCATTCCCATAATGCCACCAACTAGTACCTAGAGCTGGAATTAGCAGCTTCCAAGGACCTTCTCAAGACATCCACCATAGGAAGCGGGTCCTCTGGACTCTGACAGACACTGTTATTTGTTAAAAAGGGGACAACATTCCTCTCTCACGTGAACAGTTTCCTTAAAAGCAATATAAAAAACCCCAAACAACACTCCGAAAGCCAACTGCCAGGACTGGCTGTGAAGTTCACCATAAACCTGACTCCATCAATTGGTGCAGTGAGACCAGACAAGGAGAGGGGTGGGAAAAAGAGAATTCACCTTCCTGCTAATAGATGTGGACAATAACTGACCCAGCACCTACACCAAGCCCCAGGCAGAGGCATCTCAGTGCCGGCAGGCAGCTGTGTCTCTCGGGTAGAGGAGAAGCAGTTTGAGAGCAGAAAGGTACAAGATATCTAAAAGAATCATCTGGAAGCAGATCTGTCCCACAGCAGGGCCAGGGGAGGGCGTGAGCCTTGGAGCTTTTGTGCTTAGCCAGCGATTTCCGTCACAGTGGTAACCAACTTCTGACCGTTCCACACTGTCTTGAACTGTTCTGGGACAGGGAATTCAGTCTGGAGGGTAAAAATAGAAACCTGCTGTTAGAAACCAGTTTATGGAGGAGACCAGTAACTCCTCCCACTGCTTTAGGCATTTCTTCCCTCGGATGCACGCTGTCCCCTCCCCTGTACCACAAATGGTGCCTCTGTTCTGCCCCAAGGGGATCCTGAGGAAGCAGCAGCTCACACTAACAGCAAGTGCCCTGCTATAAAGAGCAACCAACTCGATTTGGTTTTAACATCAGATCATCATCCACAACCTCCAAAATCCAGAGCCTAGAACTGTCCTTCCAGACCTGGCTGTCAGAGGTCTCAAAGGGGGCTCAGAACACTAATCCTGCCCTGCGTGACCCCAGACCTCCGCAGAGATCTCAATCCCGACACTTACAAAGTCCCCACCCTCGGTGGGAATAAGGACATTCATCTCGGATGACTTGGCACTGACGATCTCACAGTCTAGGGAGTTCTTGCTCAGATACACGTGGCAACCGTCTGTCTTGTTGATGGAAATCGTTGGCACTTTACCCATTACCTGGGGGTGGTCAGAGCAGCAGTTAGAGGAGCGTTACCTGCACCCAGGCAACCACAATGCTCCTCTTTTGCCCTTGCCTTCAAGGCAAGAGGTTGGAGCCCAACCCTGGGTCAACTCTGGAGGCACCTCTGGCAAAAACATCCGAAGTTACTTCTTGGTTTGGTCTCTTTAGAACAAACAATAGGGAGCACTGGGCACATCCCAGATCAGATACCAAAACTGGGATCAGAACAGACTTCCTCCTGGCCTCCTGCTTTGGCTGCCCGCCCCACAGAGACTCAGCTTCTAAGCAGAGCCCTGAAGCAGCTCAGTGAGGCACATTTCAGCCCTTTCCTAAGGGCTGGGCAAGCTCCAGAATGTTCCTGGTTTGGGAATAAAACCACTCAAGGAGCAGATGCTACAGACATCGGTTTGACAGCACAAGGCTCACACTGCAGGCAGAGAAGAGGTCACAAGCACTCACCTGAACTTTGATGTCCTTGCTGTTTATGATCTCTACGATGCCCACCACATCATCGAAGACCAGCCCTAGCTTCTTACAGTTATCTGCAAAGACAACACAGAGGAAGCCACAAGAAAGTTATGGAGCCTCACACCAGCTCGCAGCAGCAGCAGCTCTCGGGGCTTCTCCACTTACCGAGGGTGATGGAGTTGATCTTGCCTTTGATTTGGAGCGTGCTATTTGTGCACTTGAAAACATACGCTACCTGCTTCAGCTCTGTGTCGCTGATGACCAGGTTAGTGGCATTCTCCTGGTTTTCCTAAGGGGCAGGAAAACACACTTCATTTCCTGAATGCAGACCAACTGATCCATGCGAACAGCAGGGCAGGGAGGCCCCTCGGGAGACCCTCCTCCCCTGCTGCACAGCTCCCATCCCTCCCACCTGCTCATGCACTCACCACTCTCCACTTTTTGCCCTCTAATTCTAGCAATGCAGGTGCCTTTGGAGAGGTTTTGGGGGCAGGATTAGCATTACAGGCTGGTTTGGGAGCAGTGAAAGGTTTGGGTCCACTTCTCACAGGACCCCCTTGGTTCTTCAGGGCTGGATTCTTGTGGGTTTTCATGTCATCTGAAACGTGTCTTAAGCCTGCAAGAGAAGTCACACCTGAGACCCAGTCTCCTCCAACCAAGGGCGCAGTTTCACAAGCACCAGGCACAGGCAATTACAACAATCCCCACAATTCCATTGTCAAAAGGCAAATGGAACCTGGATGGCCTTAAGGTTCTTTCCAACCCAAACCATTCTGTGATTCTATGATTACTGAGACTGTGCCTATGTTGAGGCCAAGCACGAGTGGCAGCAGTGAAAGAGGGAGCAAGAAAACTGCTGCAGTATTGATGAGATTGCAACAGAAGGCACGAGCTCTTCCACTTCTGCAGGAAAACCCCCTAAGCCAGGCACCTCACTGCAGTTTCTGACTGTCCCCATGCACTGACCAGCTAACACAACAAAGGAATGAGTTCTGTGCTGATGTGAATAGGTGCAAACCTGCACCTTCTGTACTGCAGCGTGCAGGAAACTCTTTCCATTCCAGCCAGGGATTATCTCTTGCCACATGTGACAGATGAGGCTGAGAGATCCCAGATGTGCTCCCTCTGTCCCTGTGAGCTGCTTCAGGGGCTCCCAGCCTCCGCTCTGAGCAGATGGCC
The DNA here is from genome assembly GCA_009867235.2 of Psittacus erithacus. Lineage (NCBI taxonomy): Eukaryota > Metazoa > Chordata > Aves > Psittaciformes > Psittacidae > Psittacus > Psittacus erithacus. The sequence goes on from WYDI02016421.1 coordinate 23,819, forward strand.
TCTTGTTTTGAGCAGGTGTATTGAGGGAGAGCAGCAAAACAAGGCCTCACAGCACAGGCACCCTGGCTCGTGGCTGCCCTCCCTTGGGTCCCTACTTCACCTACCAGAGGTGATGCCTTCCCCTCGGTTGATCTGGGCGAACAGTGCGGAGCGGGAGGCAGCATCATCAGCACCGGAGCTGCTGGGGGCAGGAGCAGGAGGTGGAGGAGGCCCTGGGGGGGGAGGTGCAGCCCCCGCAGGGGGAGCAGATGGTGACTTAGTCCCTTCTGTGGCTACAGGACCCTGCAAGAGGCCAGAAGAGGACAGGCAATTGCACAAGTTCCGTGTCTGCTGCAATAACCCTGCAACCCTCCTCTCGGAGGCTCCTGCGGATGCGGCACTCACCGTTTTGCTCCAGGTCAGCCCCGTGGTGTGAAACTCTTTGATATAGGCCTGCAGCTCTGTCCAGATACTCAGATAAGCTTTCACCCAGTCCACTTGCTTTTTATCTCTGAGGACACAAGATCATGAGGAGTGACCAGGTGCATTCACCATTAAAACCCAAGGACTACAAATGGCTCTTTACATCTCTCCGCCTCTCAGCTACAGGCAGGACTCAGCTGGGCCAGCCCAGCAGCTCACACCTCCAGCACTGCATTCTAGCTTCAGCATTCACTCTGCACCTGCAGGGAGGAGGCCGCAGGCTGCTCTGCACTGTGGCCATTTTAACTGAGGGGTCTGATGCTTCCAACAGGACCCATCCCCAACGTGCTGCCCTGGGAAAGAATTCAACGAGGATGCTGAGACAGGAGCAGTGACATAGAGATTCCAGCTACAGCATGAATGGCTCTGTAAATATACCCTGCCTTTAAACAGAAGGACCAATCCAGGACCAAGGCAGCTGTGGTTAGATAGGAGAGCAGCCCCTACGTACCCAGTTAGTTGTGTTCAATGGCATCTTTAAGGAAGAAGGCGAACTTACACATCCTTGTACTCCTTGAGGATCCGGTTGGTATAAAACATGGCAGCATCAGTCATTTCCTTCACATAAGGACCAGGCTTTGGAGCCTAGAGGAGAATGAACACATTGGCATGGAACAGCCGACCAGGGAGCGGAACTTCTCCCACCAGCCCAAGGAAACCACTTCCCACTGGAATTCTCACCATGGCCACCCAGCCCAGGGCAGGGATGCTCTCGCTGACAGCTGATAAGTGATTGAAGAGTTTGCTACCACGGTTCTTCTCCCTGAAGTTCTGCACCACCTGGATGTGCTCCGAAATCGGTTTCAGAAGCGATGAGAATGCATTCTGCAGGACAGGAGGGACAGTCACAATCAGGACATTAATACTGCTCCGGAATGGGCTGCTCTGCTCAGATGATGGTTACCCAGAGGAAGACTGACTGCTACAGCTCCTGTCCAGGCCCGGCCCTCCCCATGAGCTGAGCTCAGCCCCACAGCCTCGCTCCTCCAGGGCTGAAGTCATAGCTCCCAACTGGATTGGTACAATGGGAGTATGCCAAGAACCGTGACTCATGTTCAATCCAAGAGACACTGACAAAGCGTGTTAGTAACGAGGACAGAAATAGCATTTGCCTTTCCTGGGTTCTTTTGTTCCAAGACAGTTTGTCAAAGTTTTCCTCTCCTTTAGAAGCCCTCAGACACAGAGGTGCAAAGCAAGACCTTGCAGTTTGGGATCTACAGCCTGCACAACAATCGGAGTCGCACCGTTTCTCAAGTCACCCCATCAAGCTGGACTTCAGGACTGAAGCCAGTGCTTCTCAAGCCAATCCAAGCCTTTAATACCTGGATGATAGAAACTGTGCTTGTGTAGTGTTCATCTGGACTATTCACTGGGTGTGCTTGGAAGTGTGAGGGCAGAGCAGCCAGTTATGGATTTCCAGAGATGCCTCTTGGGCATCTTTTCTTCCCTTTAAGATCAGGAAGTCTCCTGCTGGTGGCAGCAGTGAGGGACCAGCTTGGGCAAAACTTGCTCCTCAAAGCCTTGGCTTTTCCTTTTGCTGTCCCTTCCACTGTTCCCATGCATAGAGAGGCTCTGAGCACCACTGGCCAGGCTCCACTTCCAGAAGCTCCAGCCCAGCACCACTGTCAAACAACAGGATGGGGAAATTCTTCACCACAAACAATGCCAGTTCATACATTTTGCATTTCAATCTGGCTGCTCCAGAAGCGCTGAGGCTCCTGCAAGACAACCTGCACGAAACCCTGCACCAGACTAAGCTTGTGCTTGGTTCATTATCCCTTATTTAAACAAGGTGTCAGTGGCATTTGTAAACATTCTCAGCGCAGAGGCTGAGCAGAGCAGCAGCCCAGCAAGCCTGGTGAAAGAGAAGCAACCTCCAACGCTGAGTCTGGGGAAAGAGATGCAGATGGGTTTCACAGGGAACAGAAAAGTCCCACAGCAATCCAGCTCCCAGTGTAACAGGAGAAGCCATCGCTGAGCCAGATCATAACTGCCAAGAAAAGCAAGGTGGGATCCTGTTGCTCAGGATAAACAGTTCTCAGTAGGGAAAAGCCAATGCATTTGGGATCAGATTCTCAGCTACGCATCCTGCTGAGAAGCAGCAGCCTAGGGTATAGTGTTAAATTACCCACTAAGGACAAATCGATTCTAAAAGCCCAGCCATTCAGAGGCCATTCAATAGAGACAAGCTCTGTTATCCTTCAGGATCACATAATGAAAAGCACTCTCTTCACAAATCCCCCCACGGCTCCTGTCCCAGACAAGTGTCTGTCTGCAGGTTGCATCTCAGGGAACAGTGATTGTGCAGTGCTGGTGCCAGGTGCCACTCGAGACAGGCGCCAGGAGATGACACTCACAGGCTGCTGTGACAGCCACAGAAGCCCTGTTGCTCCAGTGGCTGGAAAATGCCAGGTCCGCAGCTCTCAGAATCAGCCTCCGGAATTCTGCTCAGTAATGATGAGCATCCGGAACAGTTCCTGCTTTCAGCAAGTGCCACCTCGTGCTGCGAGCGTCCCCGCTCCTCCTCCAGTTCCTCTTTTGGAGCAGCTGTAAGGGCCCAGGTTCCCCTACGCTTGCAGCCATCCCCAGCTCCGAGGTAAGAGCATACAAGGTTTATGAGAAGTAATTTCCCACACTTACCTCTGTCGGCTGCTGATGTTGAGATGCCATCACCAGGAGAGCCCTCTCGCTCATCAAACCCGCATGAACCATCTCAGCCTAAGAACAGAGAGAAACGTGAGGGAGCTTCCCTTGTACCCAGCGTTGCGCTGGGCCATTCAAGCTCCTGCTGCCCCCAGCTCCTGGGCTGTAAGAAAGCAGCTGTGCTGAAATCAAAGCATATATTCATGGAGACACCCATCCTCAGAGTGCAATAGCTCTCAGGCTGGGTAGTCTACAGGCCTCTTAAAGGCATGGACTCTAAGGAGAGCTAGACATCTAACTACCAAAGGTTGCAAGGAGGAGGTTTTATTCATCATGTGTATGTAAGGAGAAATCTGCTAGAGGTTATCTACGCATCTGCTCTGAATCCCCAGGGATTATAAACATCCTAGAATACAGCACTAAAGGAATGTTTATAGTGCTGTCAGCAAACCCTGACAGCAAACTTGGCCCATAACAGCCCTGAAGGACAAGCAGCACCTATTTAGAGCAGAGAGAGAACACGAGTCCTTACATGCTTCTGCACATCCCCACCAACTTCTTTGCTGATCCTGATGTATTCAGCTACCGGGCCAGCCAGGAGGCCATCGAACGCCTGCACATACTGAGCCACTCCTGCAGAGAAGGAACCAGAGCACAGGTATCAGCAGGAGGCACCGGGCAGGCTCCTGGGCTGAACCTCACCCAGCTCCCATCAGCCGCAGGCAGGGCTCAGGCTGAAGCACGCAGCCGAGCGAGGGGAGCTGCAGACACAGGAAGTCCTTATCTTGGCAGCACCGTAACCGCAGCAGGATCTGCTGCAAGACTCAGTTCCCCTCTGCACAGCCGGTCCATCCAACAGCCCCTGCACCCCCACTTCATCCGGCAGCCCCAGCAGTGCAACAGCCACTGCTGATGTTCAACTCTGCCACAGCCACTGCTGATGTTCAACTCTGCCACAGCTCCCAGCCGACACTTCAGCACAGGGACTCGAATGGGGTGATGCTGCTTGGGAAGTGCTGTGGGCCTTACCTTTGGAAGAGCCATCTCCACACATGCCAGGCCCTTGGCACACCGTCTCCAGGCGCTCCACAGCCTTCTCCAACCGTTCCACCAGTCTTTCCATATCTACCACCGTCCACAACCTGCACAGGCAGAGGACAATTACTGCACCCTCTGAAGTACGAAACTCATGCCAGATGTAGAAGAGGGTTTTTATCAGCTGCTCTGGTGCAAGCTCTACCAGTTCCAGAAGAGTAATTTCTACATAGCTCTGCGTCCCAGTGACAGACAGCAGGGCACCCTCACATTAGCAAGGACATCTGAATTACACAGAAGCCACACACAGAGCTACTTTTTATTGCCACAGCCACTCCTTACTGGTCACACAGTCCCCACTCCAGTCAGTGAAAGAACTTCCTGCACATATAAGGATATAAAACTTCCATCTTCTAACCTTATATTGACACCACTCAATAAACCAAAGGTGTGCTCAGCATTTCACTGCAGTCAGCACTTGGCCTAAGCCCAGCCGTGACCACAGAGCACATCAAGCACAACTGCTTCACTGGCAGTTCACACGCTTCACGCTAGAAGTGGGGGGCTTCATTCTGTAAATGCACCTGCAGGGACCTCCTGGAGTCCTGAATTCCCCCAGGGAACATCTGTAACTTTGGCATCACTTCAGTGCAGGGCATCAGCGTGCTCAAGGAGCCACTCTGGCACTCGCTGCCGTGTACAGCTGCACCAGCGAAGGCGGCAGAGCTGCCTCTGCAACAATGTGCCCCTGTTCCTCGTCCCCCTCCACAGGCATAGCTGAAGCGCAGAACCTCCTCTGCAGGCGCTGCACAGGAAGGAGGTTGAGGGGTGCGAGTCATTCGCAGCATCTCATCCGGAGAGCTCTGAAGTCATAAACTTCCCATTAAGTCCTGCTGCGCAGAGCCTCTGCACCAAGGAGCAAGGCAAGTCACGCTCCAGGCACACTAATGCACGGGGAATGCAGGGAGGGAGGCAGCAAGTCACCAATCCCATTTCTATCTTATCACCGCGCATCGGGAGGCTTTACAACATGAATCACAATTATGGCCTGGCCACAGCTTCCTTCGTACTGCAATAGGCTGCAAAAGGCCAAAACCCTGCCTGGAGGAGCACAGCCCTCCCAGCATGCCCAAAAAGGGAGGCAGGCTTTACCCAGCTGCCTGCATGAACTGATGCAAGATCTCCCTCCGAAAGGAAAGCTGACCTTCGAGGGAGGGCCTTGCTTTTGCTCATGAGCCTTCTCAGCCCCTCTCTGAAGCTCTCACCAAGTTTCCAGAGGATGTGGGGCTGATCCAGCATTAGTCACTGATGTCACAAGACAAACAAGGCCGTTTCCACCCTGCTTTCGTCTGCTTGCGTCAGAGGCAGCAGCACTGCTGGGGGTGGGGGGATATGAGAGATGCCACCCCCCTTCCAAGAGGAAGAGCGCGGTTTCCTCTGTGCAGGAGTGAGCCAGAGGACGCGCTGTGCATGGAACTGGACAGAAGGGACTGGATGGCTTCCAGGCACAGAAAAAGTTCAGAGAGGCCAAAACCTGTGGGCAGTCACCCATGTAATCAGCAGCCATGAGTGCCTCCTTCCTTCGGAGCCCTGTGCTCCTGACCACAGGCTCATCGGTGCCGCCGCAGCCGAGGACGATGCATCCAGAATGGGGCTCACGTCTTCAAGTGGGAGTGCAGCCAAGAGCAGGGCTCTGCCTCCCCCGCTCCCAGCACACCAGGAAAAGGGTGGCTTTCCCCCCCTCAGAGAGCCACCTGTTAAGGAAATGCTTCGAGAGAGCAGTGAGGAAGAGGGGTGCAAATGGGGATCCAGGAAGGGCACCAGGCTTATGGAGCGCTGGGCAGCCAAGGCTGCTGTTCCGCACCACCGATCCCCAGCACATTCCACACAAGGCTCTAATCTGATCAGCCCCATTACCGAGTCACACTGCATTTCCAATCAGGATTACAAACCAGAAAGTCCAGATGGAAAGCTGCTTCCTACCCGCAGCAATAAAACACGCTGCTGCGAGGAGCGCATCGCATCCATTCTGGATATGCTGTCGGGATTCATGTCCTTCTGCAAGAAAGCGTTCCTTGAGATCCACATTCCTTCCGGGTTCCTCACTGTTTGACACATCCTTCCTGGCAGAAGGCATGAGCTGGTGTTGCTCGACACCAGCTCGGTGTACCCGACGCTATCTGCCAGACGGTGAACTCCTTTTAATTTCTGTCTAATGGGCAGCATCAGGACAACTCACAAGATAAATCACTCAGTAAACTGGCAGCAAATCCAGAACTAACTGCAAGCAGCACAATGTCCTTGAGCAGGCAGCTCTATCTTGGTTCCTCCTTGCTAACGCTACCTTGACTCACCCTTGCTATGCCCTTTCCCCTGTGGATGCAGCTTTCTGCTACCTACACACCCATATGGATTGAAATAAAGAGATTTAGCTGTAACTAACCTCACCAGCCAGAGTTTGCAATCCAGACAGGTTAACATCTAGCTAGGGAAAGAAAGATCACAACACAGACCTGCCTGGGCTCCTCTAAACAGTGTTTTGTCTATTGATCACTTTGAATGCAAGGTAATTGGTCAGTAAGTGACACACTGACTTTGAGGCACTCAGTACAGTGCACATCATCGGTTCCCATTTGTTTTCTTTAAAGAGGAAGCTGAGACACATCACTGAAGCTTCATTTTTGCTCAGCGCATCATCCCATGCTCAGGAGGAAAGAGAAAGGCATTCAAGCTTCACCATGCTGCCAGGAGACAGCAGTGGAGCTGAGAGGAAGCTCTCCCTTTTGAGACTGTAACACAGGACTTAATCTAGGTCTGGTTTAAAGTCAATTGAATTTTGATTACCAGTGGAGCGGAAGCTATGGACTCACAGCAAACACGTGTCACCCTGGGCCAGAAAGCTCATTTGTTTTCATAGCACATTAGGTTAATTTATTACCTTGCCTTTACTTCTGTCAAAGCTTGGGAATGTGGGTTTGCACATCCTGTACCACCAACAGGCTTTTATCCACAGCTGGACTCTGATGGTCACAGCAATGAAGGGAAGGTACCAGGTACCCAGAGCAGACCATGCACAACAGCACAGTAAGAGTTTCCTGTTTGGAGACCATCAAGGAGCCGGCACATCCAAAGGCTCCTCAGAGCTGTGAGCAAGTTCACACCAAGCAGGCATAAATGAAATGCCTCCGGTTGCCTGGGAGAGCGCATTAACCCGAGTCCTCCCTTAGAGACATTCTGGAAGGCACAGATAGCAATTTCACAGGCGAAGCCAGTCCAACCTACGCCTCTGTTCAGATTCAGCTTTTGTGCAGCCCAGCACACGCTGTCAGCAACACGAAATCTGCATCAGCTGCTTCCTGTTTCGACAGGCAAAAGACGGGATAGAGATGGGACAACTAAATTAGGAACATACCACGGTTTATTTCTGAGCTGACACTGGGATATCTCAGGGGATCGGCGACCAGATGATTTCCAACATTTCTGCCTTCCTTTTCAAACAGCTCAGCTCATTAAGTAAGGAATTACTCGCAACAAGACAGGACTCAACTGCCTGAATGTGGTCGGTTGACAGGACCAGCCACCAGCACAGGACAGCTATTGCCATCCCAGCAGCTCCTAGGGCAGATCTCTGCTGCCTGCAGCACACTTGTGACACTGTTCCAGACCCATGGTGGCTGCGTCTCTTATTGCACAGCTACTTTATCCAGAAACCCAAAAGTCCTTAAAAAGAAGAGTACAATGCATCCGGACCCTCTTTAACTCCCCCGGACAACAAATCCCGCCCAGGCCATTAAAACTGGGATTTGGTATTTCTACTCAAACATTAGGAGATGGTTAAAGCATCGCTGGAGCAAGCACAAGGACTCCTTCTGCATCCCAATGATACAAAATGGGAGGTTTGCACTTGCCAGACTCCATTGTCACGCTCCTCTCATTCGCATTCCCGATGGATCCACCAGGGATGTAACTGAGGATCCTGGATCCAAGCTGAAGTGGACACGGCACCAGGCTCCATGTCAGGAATCCAGAGGCCTGACCCCGGGAGCATCCCTCCCGAGCCGCGCTGCTCGGGCTTGGCTGGGCTTTGCTACACGAATAACGGGGGGGACTTTTGCTTTCAGAAAGCTCAGCAATAGCGCGGGGACACGAGGATGGCCTCAGGAAAAGGAAGGGAACACCACAGATTCCTGGGTTTAGTGATGTGCGTCCAGAGCCCAGGCCTTGGGAATTCCAGAACCCCCCACGCAAAACCCCATGACCTGAAGCATGAAATATCCATGTGATTTTTGCCACTTCGCTATCCCAAGATCCAGAGCAATCGCACGTTTACCCTGGCCTAACCGCAACCGGAACGCGAAAGACGGCAGAGAAGCAGCAACAGGCCGAGGGCAGGAGCTACCCCCGGGCCAGCAGCGCAGACAGACCTGGCGCTTGGGAACATCCACGCTCCGGGCTCCAGCAAACCCACCCCATTGCAAAGAGCTGCATACCCCATCCGGGCACACACAGCTCCCTGCCGCACCGATAACCCCCCGGTAACCCGCCCCATCACCGGGGACAAGCGGCCCCGCAGAGCTCGGTACCCCCCCGCGGGATGCTTGGCGCAGGCACCCCCGGGCCGGGCCCCGCGGCCGCTCAAGCGCAGGAAGCCGCAGGGAGGCCCGGCTCTGCCCGGCCCGGCGCGCCCGGTAACGTGCCCGGAGCGCAGCTCTCACCGCTCCGCCACCAAATGAACCCGGAACCGAGGCGGGTACCGGAGCCCCGCAGCCCGGCCGGATCCTCGCGCCCCCCTGCACCCGCACAGCGGCCTCGGCAGAGGCGAGGCGAAGCGAAGCGAAGCGAAGCGAAGCGAACCCCGCGGTGCGAACCCCACGGCCCGGCCCCGGCCTCACCTCAGCTCCCGCCGCGCTCCCGCTCCGCCGCCGCCCCGGCGCCGCCCAGCACCCCCCGCGCCCGCCGCTTCCGGCCCCCTCCCCGCGCGCCGGAAGTGCGCACGGCGAGGGGCGGAGCTTCGGCCGGACACCGCCCTGCGATTGGTGGGAGGGGCTGTGGGCGGGGCCAGAGAGGGCGAGGAGGGTGCGAACAAGGGGGCGGGGCCTCTTCTGGGGGCGGGGCCTCTCCTGTGGGCGGGGCCAAGCGGGCTCCCCCGCGGGGGGGGTGCTGGATGGGGCCCGAGGCCACGGGGAGGGGATGGGGGGGTCCTCGGGTTGCCCCAAACCCCGCAGAGGGGCTGAGTCCCCCATCCCGGCAGCCGGGCTGGCAGCGGGAGCAGCT
>WYDI02016426.1:23129-64310 GCA_009867235.2 Psittacus erithacus
GGGGAAGGACAGGTTGTGGGGGGAAAACGAGCAGGCTACATGCTTTTCTAATTTACGACTAAGCTTAAACCACGACATTTAGCCATGGGCCTCATAGCCAAATCTTATTGCGACTCTAACTCAACACGCCCACAGTCATATTTTACATATCACAGTTCTGCATTTCTGGGTCCAAAGTGGAAGATGACAGGAACAGGCAGTGTTGAAGTTCAATCTAAGATGCAGAGAGATATAAGAGAATACTGTTTAGGCTGGGAGAATATCTCTTTTCCATGGATATTTCAAATTATTATTATTTAAGAGAGAAAACAGAAAAGTCATGCAAACCCGGACTGAGCTCAGAAGCATGTGGAAGTGGCCATCCATTTGAAAATACAGAATAGCCAGGCTTATCATTAGGAAGCAGTAAGCAGTGTAAGGGGGCATAATTTACACAATACTAACCTTTGCAGCTTTAATCAAAAGTTTAAAACATTCCAGAAGTTCTAAACATATTTATTCAAAGTAAATGGTGCTTAGAAGTCCCTATTATAGTTAATCTGTTTGTTAGAGTTGTGCCAGCTGAACCTCTTTTTTCCCTGCCAAATGCTCTGACTCACTCCACCTTTCCTAAAATCCATTGTGATTTTCTGTGACAACTGAGGAAAAATGTGGTTTTTATTGTACTAAATATTAGACTATTGTGTTTGCCTTTTAAATTTCCATTCCTTGACAGATCAAATACTTGAGCTTACTGTAAATCAGAAGTGTGTGTTTTGGGGAAGCTGAAACTTACAAATGACAAGTTGGAGAAATGCACTATGTCAGCAAACTGGTCATCCTAAAAGTTGTACTTAGCTTAAATAAATCCTTTGCTTTTCATCATCTATTACATTGTGGAATACAATTTTTCTGAGGAATACAATGCCACAACAGTGAGGAGTCACAGGCATAAAATATATGTCCAGGCAGCTTCAAAAACAGGCTGGTCCCTGGTAGAAATTAGGGCAATCAAAACCTTTTCATAACTTATGTTCAGCTGCTAAGGACAACTGTAGCAGTCAGGAGCAGCTGGAGCATAGGCACACTGCTGTATCACCTTTGCCTTTGCTGCCTTCTCCTTTGGCCATGTTCTAACACCCTGCAGGCTGATCCAGGAGAGCGTTTAGTGCAGGCTTTGCCCCTTCCACTCCATACTGCCTATGATTTTCTTCTGGGGCCAGCTCCAGTTGATTTATGGCTCCCTTGCATCAACAGAACAACTACAAATTGAGCCTCAGAGATAAAATTAAGGAGGTTTGTTAGGCAGCAATTCATGTTGAAGTATTTGACAAAAAGGTTAGTGCTGTGCTTTTATATTTATGTAAACGACACAGTCCAAATAACAAGTTACTAATTTCCAAAAAAGCAAAAATTTATAAAGTCTTCTACTTTGAAAAAGGAGCCTAAGAAGATAATTGCCATACTATTATCTCTTACCAACATTAAATTCATTGCTAGGAACTTCACAAAGGGCTATAAGGAAGAGCACACATAGTCAAATATAATTAAGTGTAAGAATTCAAAGAAAGTGTTGCAGTGCATTTTTTAGTGTTTATCCCACTTTAGGGTTCACATTTCTAAATAGAAACTTTTCATAAAATAGTATAAGGAAAACGGTTTGTGTTCAGGCAAGGAAACAGTAAAGTTAAGGACTTTTCTAGAAGAAACAGGTAGAGTTAGACTTATAAATCATCTGGACCAATACAACATATGGAGCAAAAAAAAGCACATCTTTTAATAGGGTTATATCCTCCTGACTCTTGGAGCAGTAGGCAGAGCTTACTTAAATGGATTGATTTATTTAAACTTAAGGAAATATTCTAATAAAGTCATTCACAAGGAGATATTAAAGATGCTTGATATCCACAATAAAAAAGAAATATGTCTCATAATTAAAACTTTATATGACAAGTGTCCTCATTTAGGCTATAAAAGTTATTTTTCTTACTGGTAGCTGGTGCAGTGTTGTGTTTTGGCTTTAGTCTGAGGACAATGCCGATAACACACCGATCTTTTAGTTTTTGTATGTAGCACTTACCTTGATCAAGGATTTTTCAGTTTCTCATGCTCTGCCAGTGAGAAGTGGCACAAGAATCAGAGGGGAAGCAGAGACAGGACACCTGAACCAAACTCTTCAAAGCGATATTCCATACCACAGCACATCATGTCCAGTATATAAACTGGGGAGAAGTCACCAGAATAAAGACCGGAGGAGTCTGCTCAGGCTGGCTGGATATCAGTCAGCTGGTGGAGAGCAATTGTATTGTGCATCACATGCAACCATGACAACAAGAAAACAGCAATAAAAATAAAATAGCTGGTTTGAGCATACTAAAACATTAATAGTTATTTAATTTATAGGTTAAAAATTGGATTGGTAAAATTCAAAGCTCTTACCACTTGCTATATTAAGATTTATCATATTAAAATAAATTGAAAAATAGTCAAGATTGTATTATGTTGGAAAATGTGATGCGAAATTGGACCTATACAAAAAACACTATTTGTAAATGTGGTTAAAATCTGACTCTCATTAGCTACAGATTCTAAGATTTCATTTTCAGTCTTTTGTAAGGCAAGACTGAAATCCTTGCATCAGTGAATACCCTGGAATTATTTCCTTGTTTATTTAGTAAAAAATGAAATAACACATTATAAATTGATCAAAATATTTTGATACCATGAAGTAGAAAAAAAGACCTTATTTCACAAGGAGAAAACAAAATATCAGGGAATTCCCACAAGATCATTTTCTGGAACAAACCATACTATGGGAAAGCTTACAGACAAATGTAGGCAAAAATAACTAATTCTCCTGTCAATTATATTGGGATAGTAGAAAATTTAACAAAAATTTTTTGTGGGAAAATCTAGAAAAATCACTCTTCTTCCCCCTACCTTTTCACTAACCAAATGCTATGTCATGAGGAAATATTTATAAGGAAACATTTCTTCACAAAGAAGGAGGTCAAACACTGGAACAGGCTTCCTAGAGAGGTGGTTGATGCCCCAAACCTGTCAGTGTTTAGGAGGCATTTGGATGATGCCCTTTACTTTAACATTTGGTCAGCCCTGAGATGGTCACGTAGTTGGACTAGATGTTCATTTTATGTCCCAACTGAAAATTACCTGTTCTATTCTGTGTGATTCAACTTGATTTCATTCTATTTGATTCCATTTGATCAATTTATATTTGAAAAAGTAGTGGCTTCATTTTTTTGAGAGTCAGGTGAATCCAACAAAGAGGGAAAGAGGCACCTTTGCTTTTAAAGCATAACATACTAAAATCTAACATGTCTTTTTGTACTTCAGAGTTGAAATTTATGCTGGCTGGAGCAGAAGCCATTGTACAATGAGTTTTCTTGAGTATACAAATGAGCCATTTTAAATTTATCACTTACAACAACTTACTAATGCTTCTTGGTTTCTTTCAGAATTTTTTTTCCCCTATAGATGATATGTTTTATGTCAAAGGAAGCAATTAAACTGTCTTAGACTCTGATTCTCTTTTAATTCTTTTACACTTAATCAGGCTGGCTTCTACTCCACTGAAAAGCAGCACCAGCTTTCTACCACTATTGCTTTCTGGGGAGTTAGTATCCACTTGACAAGATCACAGTCAATTATAGTAGCCTCCCATCAGGCCACCATTAGTTGGAATGGTAAAAATGGCAAACCATCTCTCACAGAAAGACAAGTTGAAAATCTTGGTGTTCTTCCCTCTAAATAGCATCTAGCTCAGTTAAGAATTTTAACTATTAGAACTTTTCTGGAGGTATATGGAAATGAAGACTTTTAATCCCATTAAATAAAGATCGTAATGAAAAAAATGTTACGGAAACTTTTAAATTTCTTCATGTTTCATTCAAATTTAGAATGAAAGCTTCTCTAATGTAATTTTATTTCTTGTCTTAGTTCGCTACTGCAAATTGTAAAGCCCCCATACTACTCAAATTGTAATTTTAACTATATCAAAATAAATACTAATATTTACTTTTATGCCTTTATTGAATCAACTTAAAATCAAATAAAGGAATTTGAAAGTGTGATAATTATTTTGACTGTAGTCCCAGTAAATGGGACTTTGCCATTACCCACAGCAGTCTCAGGCTTTGTATGGACCTGCAGGCTCCTGAGTGTAGGCTCTCAGGGCTTGTCTGGGCTTGTCTTGGCCAGACCTGCTTTCACCTTATTTTAACAGCCTTTCCCTTGCCAAGTGACTATTGCCTAGCCTGTTTTAGCTAAAAACCTATGAATACCTTATGGTAGAGGTCTGACAAACTCCTGACAAAGTGAGTGCAAAGCAAACAATATCCATTTGCATCCCCTGAGATGGCAGGAGCCTATTCCAGGCATTGAGGGGAAAGGATGAAAAGGAATCAGCCTGCGTAAAGGAAAAATGTAGAAGGAAACCCAGGCAGATTCTGAATATGAAGTGGAAGGAAGCTTCTACATCACACTTCTCCCACAGAGAGAAGGTAGAAGTCCCTATACGAACTCCCAGCAGACCTGTGTTCTTTTTTTCCCAAAATTTGTCTGAAATACTTAGATTTGGAGTGAAAGATACTGATGCTAGAGTAGAACTGGCTTACTATTGCTCAGAAATTGCTGGAAATATGTAGAGTTTGGGAAAAGTGCTGGAGTTGGTCTTAATTTTTAATCTCTCATTGCTGAACATAGATCAGTTATTGCAGTCAGTTTTCAGTCAGCTGGCAGATTTCAGGTTACATGGTAGTGGCTTGATAGTGGCTCCCTTTTTTCCTCACAAGATTTTATTTGCCTGAGTCATATAAGCAGTAATGATAAATTCCTTGGTAAATGTACTTTTACAAGTGTTACTAATTGCTAATTTTCAACACTGTGTCATGAACTACACAAAAAAACCCCCACCTTTTTAACCAAATATAATTTGGTTAGTCATAATTCTTCAAATATCAGTTTCTTTTTTATTCTCAACCTTGTCTTTAATCTCTGTTTTGGAGAAATCACCTTTGTTCAAGGTCACTAAGTTGGTTTTCAGAATCATTTTACATTCTTATTCCTTTCATAGTTATATTTTGTTACAGACAAATGACTGAATAATCAAAGACAGATAATAGAAGTCTCAAATAAGTGTAAGAATTTGTGATTTTAATTAATTTTGACAGATATTATAGGATTATTTTTTGTTCTTCATCTTGCCTTCAAATACCTGAGCTATGAAGAAATATTATTTTAATATGTGGCACATATATCTGTTTATGCATTTAAAGATCCAGGTATTGTTCCCTCCAAACATCAATCAGCAAATTCAATACTTCTAGAACAAAACTATTCCCTGTATAAGTCCAGAAATGTAGTTACAGAATAAATATAAAAAATATTATCAGGATAATAAAGGATGCTCAGGGGCATGTGTGCTCTTTCTCAGAGTTTCATCCCTGTCTTGTAAATCCTTTGCATAATTTGTATGAAATTTATATTAAAAATCTTGCCTGCTTTGGTAATCTATATAAGAAAAATAGCTGTTTTCTATTAAACTATACAAATAATACTCTGCAAAAGCTGCCAGGAAATTCAGTATCAACCAGCATTCCACATTGTTTATTAAACTAAAATGATAGTATCATAAAAAGCATGAAAAAAGAAAACATGTAAAATAAAGTATAGCCTTAGCTATTTGCAAACAACAAAAGCAACAACAAAAGCTGTAGGAATAGCAACTTTCCAATGATGAGAAAAAAATCTCTGTATTTTTCTTCTGTGTCATGTAGGTCAAATCAAGGGTCTTTTGGGGTCACCTGCCATTTGTTCAAAGCAGGGACAACTAGCTCCAACTTTGAATTTTGATTAGTTGTTCTATATCTTGACTAATTAGATATAACAATAATTTTTTTACCTCTTCTTTTTAACTATGTGCTATTACTACATTCTTGCCAAAATTTTCTCCTTTTCTCTAATTTCTACTTACACAACATTAGAAAGCAGACTTTAGAAAATGTTTTAACAAACACAAGCTTGTGTCTTAAAATCAATGAACACATAAACATTCTTACATCATCCTCAAAGTATTCTTTAACGCTAAAATTATGCAAATTGTGTGTTTGTTTTTCTCTGCAGAAGCATAAGGTTACTTTCTAATAAGAAAAATGTTTTCAGTCTGTTGGATCCTTCAGAGATTTCTTTTGATCTCACATAAAAAGGTTTTATTCAAGGTCAGGGGGATATTGGGAAAAGAATATATTTCCAATAGGAAAAGGAAGTGCAACTATGCAGTACTTTCACCTGACAGGTTTGTCATTTTCTGATTTGCAGCTACATGGAAGTTACTGTACAATAGAAGTAAATGTGCCTCCTTACTTTAGTTTTCAAAGGATGTCCCTTATGAAAATATCTATCTCTGGAGGGCAGCTTTCAAATGCAAATGTATTTATTTCCCCTTTTGGATGTCATCCCAACACAGGCATCTTTCTGATGCCTACTGTCTTATGAATGAGAATATATAAGTAAGAATTAACAATATGTTACTGTGAAAATGTTTTTCATATGTCTTTTCAAAGTAACAATTAAAATGAGAGTTCTATCTGCTGAATACTGTACAATTATTTTTGCTTGTTTTGCCTTTTATTGCAAATAAAACAGTTCTGTCTTGCTCTCTTTTTCTACTTTCTAAGCTGTTATTTATTTAATTCAGCTGTCTCCATTTAATAATTATTTTCACAGCATTATTATGATTGCTACAACTAAGTATCAATTAGTAAAAAAGCAATAAAAATACAATTATTTATAATTTATTCTCCACCTGTTTAATTCACATTAGTACCAGTGCACTACCTCTTTATGGCCTAAAAAATGTTTGCCTCTAAATACCAAGTGCTAGGTTTATAGCTTCCTGGTTTCACCGTATCTTTCAGGCATTACCACAAAAAGATCTTCTAACTGAAATATTTAATAGTTTACATCTGGATCATGAGCCTCCACTTACTCAGCAAAGAAGATTCAGCAAAAAGGGTTTCGAGAGGAAATATAAAAGAAGTCTCTGAGTTTGTTTGTGAAAAAGATCTTTTTTATTTGAAAATAAAAGAGATGATAGATCAAATGTCGCTCTACAGCTAGTCAAATGTTTTACAGTGTCTTTTGTTTTATTTGTCTAAGATTGAATAAAACTTGCTTTTAGTGAAGCGTACCTGTAAAAAAGGCAATCCAAAATAAACTCAATTATTTTCTAAAACATTCTGTTTTGAAACCAGATTTGATTTCTAGATTATTTGAGCAAAGGAAGTTATCCAGAAGTGAAATATTTTTTACTTTCTTCATTTTTTTAAGTAGTAGGGGAAATACTTCATACAGAGTCACAGAATGGATGAGTTTGGGAGTGAGCTCAGCCCCCTGCTCAAGGCAAGGTCAATACAGCAGGTTACCCAGGGCAGTGTCCAGTTGGATTATGAGTAGCTCCCAGAACAGAGATGCACAGCCTGTCATTACCAGGGCAATGTGGTCCAAGGTTTGATCACCCTCAGAGCAGAAATGTTTCTGCTTCTGTTTAAACAGCATTTCATGAGTTTCAGTTTCAGGCAAGAGTGCCATTGCCCCATCCATTCACTGTGCATCACTGACATGATCCCCCTTAGTCTATTTTTCCTATTCTCTTTTACAGACCCAACTCTCTCAGCCTTTCCTTTTGTGTCAGATGCTCTGGTCCCATAATCATCTTGCGAACCTTCACTGGAATTATAACAGTGTGCCTCTGTCTCTCTTACACTGTTTACACAGTCTGAAATCCCTAATATTTTAAGTCATATATTTCCCTAATCCTAGGAAACTGCTGCCTGTGTTTCTTCTCCTATACACACCATTTTCCTTCCTCTACTGCTGCTGAAAATGTCCTCTGAGGAGTAAGTCTTTAATGATGAAAGAGGTAAAGGACAAGATTTTCCATGCAACTTGTCTCCCTCACTCACCCAAATGCAATAAAAATCTGTATTTTTATCTTTTTTTCATCTCTTTGGATCAATTATTTTGTAGGTAAAAAACACACTGTACCTCTGGTGACAAAGGATGCTTCTTTTTAATATTTTTCAATTAATTAAAATAAAAATGCTATTATTTTTCTCGTATTGCCTTAGGAAGTGTTTGTTTATTCCTTTTAGGATTGTTCCACTTCTTTTTCTTTTGTATTTATTTTGCTTTGTCTGTTTTTCTTTGTTTTGTTTTCCATTTTTTCTCTTGGTCTCCCACCTGCTCCGGAAGCAAACATCAAAGGCAAAAAGCAGTCATCTGTAAGAACCATGCATGTAAAAGACTTATTAAACCAAATGCAGGGTTTGAGAATTATCACATCCATCAGCCTAATTACATACATTCTGATGTCTCTGACTTGTCATCTTCATTTATACAATCTACCATCAAATCCAAAGATATGGAGGAGGTACAAAACCCATTTCAGCTGTGTGAGAATTGGAATTCTTTATAGAATGCAATATTTGTATGTTAAAGCTTTCCACAATATATCTTTTAAGGACTCTAATCTTTAAAATCTATTTTTAATTTCCCAAAACAGTGTTGTGGTGAATATTTGCAGTAATTTTAAGATTTGTGCCTCTTAAGATTTTTTTCACATTGAATATTCACTGTTTCATATTAACTTGCCAAATTTAGCCACAGTGAAAAGAGCTCAGTGGACGTCATTGTACAACAGAGCTGTTTTTTTGTAGTGTTACTAGCCCACCATTTGCTAACATGAATTTGCAATCTCAAAAATATTTGTTTTGCTCCTCAGATGTGGAAACTCCAGATTTTTGTGGTGTCTCCATGACTCAGGGTCATGGTTTTGTGTATTATAAGTAAATTCTTCACTGCCTATTATGATTTATTACTGTGAGAGGTGTTGAAAGCTAAGTCATGAAATCTGAAGTCTGGATTCAGACCAAGAGCACTACAGGCATATATTTTGCACTAGGGATGCTATGAAAATAGGTCATTCCATTGCCAAATATATATTAAGAAGCCTTCTCTGAAATGTTAACTGTCATAATTTCAGACTCCAAAGGTTAAGAACTTCTATGTTAACTATCAAGAGATGTTTAGCTTGGAGCTTACTTTGTTCCTTATTTTACACAGTGCCATAGTGCTCTGATCCTCTGTTCCTTTATTATGATGTATTTCCATTGTGGAAATTCTAACAATAGAACTATAATGGCAAACAGAGTAAATGAGTAAATAATGTCTACAGCATTTATACTGTTTTTTGGTTTAAAATATTTGAATTGTTTGAAGAACAAAGTAAATTACTTCTACATAACTGAATTTAGGTTAAAGAAAGAAGAGAAATATTTGGAAATGCCACACTGACAATTATCTACTGCCGTCATGTAGGTCTATATCAGAACAACAGAGTGTTATTTCAGATGCATACAGAATAATGTACCATTAATTCCTAAGTATTGGTACACTATACCACATAATTTATGTGGATGATATAGTCACACTTCAGCTTGGATAACAAGACGTTTTGCAAAAGCAGCATATGCTAAAATTTGAAATATTATTACTTTACTCACACAAGCCAATTTAAGACTGTTGAAAGCTCTATACAGTGTTTAATGAATTCTGAATTACTTGATCAGGCAATGCAGCGCACATCACAGGGTCAAAATTCTATGATAGATTTTATAGCTAAGGAGACATTCCAGATACTAACGGAGACCAAGCACTGGCTTACATTCTTTATTTAGGTGAAAACCTGGAAAATTTTGTTAATCATCCCAACTCCTGTTCACACATTATTGAAATACATAAGGGAGATCTATAGCATTTTTTTTGGAACTTGATTAATTTTGTTGTCTTTTAATCTATGACACAAATAAGAACATAAGCATTGCTATTCATATGAACTAGAGTAACATCACAAAAATTCAGAGTTTGAAAATGTTCATACCACTTTTGATAGCAGTTCAACACCTAAATAGTTTTTCAAATGAACAAGTGAAATTATTGCAATAACTTTATAATAAAATAATTTTGTGAAAATAATATTAATATATCTATTTGTCTGTATATTTCTGATATAATATTATTGATTTCTATAATTCTTCAAAAATGTTTTATAATTTTATTCTTACAATCACTATTAAATTTATTGGATCTAAAACAGAAGTGAGGTTTTTTTACACTTTTAAAATTTTCTACTAATGAAATAGAATACAGGTTTTTTTAAAGTGCAGTGTATTTAAAGTGGTTACTCTGTGTGACAAAATTAAAGATAGTTGAAAAATATCCCTTAAATGTGCAATAAACTCCCAAGATTGTTGCAGCTTGGGCATATGGAGTAGAAAAGAACTAAAGAACAAATGTTTAATTAGTCCTTATCTTCAAGAAAAGTACCAAAACAAAACAAAACCACAGACATAACAAAAATCTCTCAATATTAATGACAATAATAAAAGATACTTGTTATTCAAAGAATACAGTGTAGGGTGTGTATGTGTTGGTATGTGGGTCTGCATTTAATATTTCACATACATGCACATGCTTTACAGAGATGCTTGCCTTTCTGTGTAGGAAGAATATTTGGGGGAAAAAAAAAAAGTATTTTGAATTGTTAGAAAAGAAGCCTAAACTGGGAAAACAAATATATAATAATCTTTGCAGGTACAGTGGAGTGTCCAAATATATTCTTTACTGAAAATCCTATTCTGGATGGTTGATACCTGCATGTTCTTTTGCTTTTCCAAGACAAGCACATTGTTTTATGGAAATAACTTTATGAACCCAGAAGGTCTTCTGTATAGCTAGCCTCATGGAAGATTTCTATAGTATTTAAGAGTACTGAATTGTGCGTAGGGACCTTGAGGTTGCATTTGTATTAATATAGTAAAGAGTGACCAGAAATGTCATCTAGCCTTGGAATCTGATCATCTGTAGTTTTAAATTAATAGCTTGGTCCTTAGCAGACTTCTAGCCTTTGTCAGCCATTATTCTCCCAGCAGTTTCCATATACAGCTACAACATTGCAGACGTCATTCCCAGCAGGCAGTTTGAATGCTCTCACACTGTTTTAAAGGCCAAGATAGATTATTAACACCATGATAGGCTGCTCCTGGCCAACTGGCCTGAGCACCAGTGAGCATTCCTGGGCACACCTGGTGCATGTTAGCATAGCCACGGACTCATAGTCTAAAGAAACATCCTTTCTGACTCTTTCATCTACTCTCGGTAGTGCACATAATGTGTCTTCATCAGTTAAATACAGTTGTTTGCTTACTATGTGCAATAAATTATGGCAAATAGAGGGATTTTTTTTTTGACCACTACATTTGGAGTCTTCTCACACTCTCATCTTGTTAAATGTATTAGTCCTGGTAAAGACTTCACTCACTTTTTGGAATAATCTTTCTTTCACCTCTATAAACAGCAGCTGCTTAAAAAGCAAAGTGGAATATTTATTAGTAAAGCTGTTTGTATTGGTTTTGAAAAAGAAAAGAATGATATTATACACCCTTTCCTTTCCATACCCTAAAACTCCATTTGCATTAATATATATGATTTTTAAAATGTATGAATCTATTGTGACTTTTTTGTATGACAGGCAAGAAATTGGGTAGAAAATTTGCATATGTATAACATCAATCATTTCATATCTAGTTCATCTACAATCCAATAAGTAATCCCAGCCAATCTGTAAATAAAAATGCGTTAGAACAAGCATGAAGTAGAAAATGTTGTCTTACATATTTTATCTTCCCTATTCTGCTTTTGCCTTCTGTTTTCTTCCTTAGCAGTGTAGCTGCAGTGCAGCTGCAGTGCTTTGTGTGCTTTCCAACTAGAAAAATAGCTTGCATCATATTCAACTGTCATCTTTACATGTCTCTCTCACACAGATACAGATGACTTCTATAGCTGTGAACTAAATTGGTCACAGAGGAGCACAGCACAGGCATATTGCTTGCAACCCAACACCACATGCATTAGAGTATTCTCCAGGGTCAGTCAGCTCTGGGGTTAGAAGTGCTTCCCCCTTCCCTCTTGCACTCCAAGTGTTTGGAATTGGTTGAAGTAATGTTTGGCTTTATTTGGTTTATATGGTGATTTATTATGGTGGGAAGTCTCCTTTTCCTACAGTTTCAATAAAACATGCAGGCACTTCTGTGGTCCCTGGGTGTATTACCTGTCATTATAGTATAGGTTGAACTGCTGTGGATATTATATGCTTCAGGCCTGCCTGGTCATTACAGAAAGACATTTCCTCTTGAGGCAATAAAGCAATCAGAAAACAAAGCATCTGCAAATACCTGAAACACCAAAATCTGTTAAGTCAAATGGGATAAAGAAGGGAACATGAGCAACATCTATCAAGTACTACAGCAGCTCAGCATGCCTTTTGAATTAGGGCCTATATGCAGGTGCATTTGAAAAATGCCCCTTTCAAGCTCAAGCTGTTTAAAGGTAGGAGTTCAGATGCCACCTGTTCTTCTGTGGGATTAAATCTTTCCAGACTGCTGCTGAATCAACCGCCCTTACACTTGATGTACCACAGGCTCATAAATCACACTGTTAGGGAATAACCATGTTGTCACCACTGATGTCACTCTCAGTTCTTTGAAAAAAATCTCTGTGATCATGTGCATGTATCCCATTAGCTGGATACAAATTCTTCAAAGTTCTTCAAATAATACAAAAAAAAAAAAGATTACTTTATCAGGAATGTGTGGCATTCTTAAAAGTCAAATGCACTTTACCAGTTTTTCAGAATGTACTGTATGTTTTATGATTGCAGAGCTATCCACTGCAGTTTTGTTCTGGCAGCAATTTATATTTTTCCCCATAAAATGACTAAAATTCAAAGGCAATATCAGCGTTGGTTACATCCTTACACTTTCCATGAGGATTGTTTTAATGGAATTATTCACAAAAATTAATTAATTTCATAGTAGCTTAGTTAAACTCAATTAACTATATCATATTCTTATTCAGTTTTAAAGTTATTTAAATAGAATTTGTCTTAATGTACTTTTAATGAAGATCTACAAGCATATATTAGTATTTATTTTGATAAATTTTAGATTGCAATAGGAGCCATAGAGGGGCTTCTGGTTGTGGCTAAGACCTTCACAATTAGCAAGAGAAAATTGAATCCTAGAAATTAAATTACATAAAACATGCTTTTGGTCTAAATGGGAAGGAGCCATAAAGAGATTTTAAATAGTTTCCATAATATTGTTTCAATAGCGCCATTATTTACTTGGGATTAAAGGCTTCTTTTCAAGGTCCCTCCAGAAAGTCCCTAATAGTTTTTATTAATATTTCAGGAATGGTTTGCATATCTTCTCCCTCCCCCTAGATTTTTCCTGTTTTCCAAACTTTTATCCTTTGAAAATGAACAAAATCCTATGGAAGTGAGAGAATAATCTTGTATGAAAGCCAATTTTTATAAGAAAATGAGGAACATAAGGACAAAAATGAAAAGAATAATAAAGAAGTAGCCTTTACATGCATTAGAGTTTATTTTTATTATTATATGATGTTGTATATATACACTATATATAATAATATATATCATTATTATTATAAGTTAACACATCTTTTAAAACACCTTCTAAGATATTTTACAGAATAGAGTACCAATACTCAGGCATGGTTGTGAAATATCTCAACAAGAAAATGTGTATTAAAATAGTAATTAGAGCCTGAGGTTTTATACTGTTTTCCTGTTAGTCATCTGAGTTCAACAGAAGTTTACAGTGTAGAGACCAATGTCAGATTTTTCTCAAGTGGCTTTAGGTGCTCATTTTTATGGGATATATGCTGAGAGACCTTTCAGGTTGGCATCTTTTAAAAATCAGAGCTGTAAGATTGTTTCAAGCTGGACGGAAATTCCTAGGATTTTTTTTCCCTTCAATCTTGACCTGAAAACTTTGCCTTTAAAAACATTACAAAGCTCTCAAATGTGGAATAGATTATCTCTAATGGCTATCTAGATGTGTATTACATGCTCTTTACTATAATCATAGGGTGATGGAGCTCCAAGTATAACACATTCAAGTACCCTGCATTATTCCTGATGAGGTTTCAAGAAAGTTGTCCTGACCAGGGAACAGCATGTTTCAGATGTATCTGCTCTAGCTTTGGAGTAAAAGCAAGAATGTGTCTTTTTTAGAATGCTAATGTACAAATTGTTTTCTACTCAGTAAAAGTGAGGACCCCTATATACAGTACAACTCCTTTGCTAACAAGTGCTGAATCTCCAGGGCCAAAAGCAGAAAACTGTTTCAGCATAGCACATACCTGGCATACACAACATTCCAGGGCAGTGCGCACAAGCTTGCATCAGATTTTCTACACAAGGAAGAACTTACATTATTATAGAGGCTGTATCCAATCGTGATTTAGATACAGAGATTTGAATCCAAACGTAGCTGTCAGTCATGGAAATCCTTATACCAAGTTTCTGTGAATACAGTTATATAGGAGACTATAGAAAGTGCTTACAAATTCTACTCACAGGAAATTATGCCAGGAGATGAAATTTTTAAACACTTTTTTTGCAATGTAAAACCATTTTAAAGATGATTGTGTCCAGCAATCACTCTGTTCTAACAGGAATATACTGGGGAACTCTGCAGTGGGATAAGGATACTTCAGCTTCCTGAGTTTAATCTCTTTGAACAGTTATCTGAAACATTACTTTGTGTGATCACAGTCACCATGTTTAAAAAATAAACAAAACAAAACAAAACAAAGCTATCAGTTCTGAACTCCCTTTTCCTGCCTTTCCCCAGTGGCATGCTGCATTTAGTATAACATGAATACTACAAACCTTGTAATTGATCTGGCTGTGGCTCAGTGGTTTAATTGTGGATTAACGTCAAAAATTTGCAGTGTCACTAATTTCTAAATGCTTCAGAACATAATTTTTGCCACTGAGCACCAGGTAGGATAATATATAAATCTGCAATATTGGTGTAAGAATGCCATAATTCTGAACTGATGAAAAACCTTGGATTTTTATTGAATTTCTAAGTAAAAAAATATATACATATATTTTGTAGAAAAATATCTCTTTTACTAGTAAATAGAAAAATAGAATCCTACCAGGTGTATTTTTTTAAAGACCTTTTGTGTTTTCAGTAGAAAAATGAAGATGTATAGTGTACTCTATATTCAGCCTGAAAAAGAAATGGACCACATTCCCTGTGAACCTTGTAATTCAAACATGTTTCCAGCACTCAAAGCCCTGTGTGACATGTCACTTCTGATATTGGAAACATGGCCATGATGCAAACAAGTTCCCTGTTTGTGCCAAAACAGATAAAGTAGAGACATAGTCTGTCATTCAAGATCTAAGAGAAAAATGTGCTGTGGATCTTTACATATTCAAGCACTCCTATACCTTAGCACCTTGACTCATCCCAGTCCTTTTCTGTCATACTTAAGTTGGGTTGAGGTAAGGCTGCTGGCATTAGGAATTCACTCTGTGTACACCATGAGCCATAAGCTACATCTGTGCCACTGGGCAGCCTACAAGGTTTCTTGACAGAAGATGCTAGTTTGCAGATGGTGCTGTTGACTGTCTTTTGTTCTATTTTCTTTCCTAAAAAGCAATTTTAAAACATTTATGGAATTTAGTATGAACTCTTAGTTGACAGTTGAGCTGCATTCTTTTTCCCTTCTGCATTGTTTTGCTTAAGTTTGCCTTCTTTTGATGCATAATTTTCCTGTTTTCCTTAGAAATTCTTCTTTACTGTGGCTCTTATTAGTTGAAATGCTTCCAGTATGTATGTTTTAAAGCATAGTTTATAAAAGGTACAATATATCAGTACCAGAGTTACCTAGTAAAAACTTTGTGCAATTATTGCACATATCTATACTCAAAGCACACATTCAGTAAATTATTGATGTAAAAAATACACCAATAAAAGTTGAGTGAAACAAATTTTAGACCTGTTTAGAACCTTGCATAGCTTTAGCATTTTTGCAGAGTTCTTGATCTGATTCACGTGGTAGATTATTGTTTTTGTCTACAAAGATTCTTTTGTTTTCTATTAAGACTGTACTAAACCACAAAACTTCAAGGGACCATCTATTCAGGATGCTGTAACAAAATGCCTTTGTATGCACTTAGTGATTTTATTGGACTTTGGTCACACAATACCAAATCATGTTTATGTTTCTTTTCTGTCTTCAAATATGGGACACTTGACTGTGTGGTACAGTAGTAAGTTACCTTTGACTGCAGAGATTACCCAGCTGTTAGAGTGGAATGCCCTTGTTCAAGAAGCAATAACAAGAAGCAAAATCAAGAGTTGCCTGGAATTAAGTTTTGTAGCAGACAGATATACACATCAATGACTAATATTTTGAATTCACAGCTCCTTACTAGAAAAGGTCATGAAGTTGGGAGGGAAAAGAAAGAATAGTTAAACAAATATATTTGGAATTTGTATGGATTTGCTACTTGGAACTTAGCCTGCTGATTATTTTGTTAGTAAGTGGATATTTCAGTGAGAGGGGATCATAAGAAAGATTTTAGAAGTCAATGGAAGAGGGTATTATAATAATCTACATGTCTGTGTTTCATGAACTGCTTACATATGCTATTTCAGCAGTTATCCCATGAATTTTTAGCTCCTCACTACCCTGTAGATTTGACTTTTGGCAGTTTGAAGGATTTCTTTTTCCTACTTCCAAAGCAGTTGTCCACAGCATCTGTGCAGAACTGGAAACACAAAAAGCAGGTTCTCATTATTAGAACCTTAACAGCTGCTTAAAAGATCCCAGAGACATGACTCGGGCTGATGTGATATTTGGAAAAGAGATCCATCTTCATAGAAAAAAAATAAATATATAACATGGCACTCACCTGAGCCAGTGCAGATGTTAGCAATCACATCAGCTTTATTACAGATGAGAAAATATATTTTCTAAATGTCCAGCATGAGACTGTGCTAAAAACCAATCACTAAATCCAAAATTGAGCAGTTCATGTGTAGTCAGTGAAATCTTTCCATCAGCAAATTTAAAAATTATAATGTGTAGAATTGAGGTAATCTAAGAATTTCATACACAGGAGGATATTCAGACAAATAATCAGAACATAAATCAGAGAAACAAAATATGATATGATCATGAGATCTTTATGTAGCATTTATGGACATTAAAGAACAAAAATATGAAAAGTCTCTAAACAGTACCAATAGGGCTGTTCTTTGAGAGAAAATTGTCACTGTGGAAGAATGAATGAGAGGAGAAGAAAAATAAATTTTCCCACATTTTCTTAACAGCTAATTACAATAATGTTCACTGCTTTGAGATATCTTTATTTCTTTTTATTCTCCAACCTCTTTTGTAAGAGAGAATACGTGAAAGATTGGAGTTACTTCTTCAAAAACACTCCTGAGCAATAAGGACTGAATGCCTTGTCCCTGGGTGAAATGCAGCATTCTATATATATCACTGGATTGGGAGGAACTAGTCTGTACTTGAACATAAACTTCCCCTTCGCATGTTGTATCATATTCTGCCTCTGGTTTGCAAGAGGACTCACCAAAATTTAGAAGCTGTTACACTTGAGCACAGGAGTAAAGATGCTCAAGAACAGACAAGACCTGATCCAGGACTTGGAGGCAGCTGCACCACAGTATAGGCATAGCAAACAATTTTTGCCAGATAGGTCCTACTGTTCTTCCACTGGTGGTAGGATCTGTGTTTAGAAGCTATTAGACAGAAATGATTTTGCTTCACACAATCAAATCAGAAAGTTCTAATTGGAGTTGGGAGTCTCAGCACTTTCTGAAATATAATCAAAAAGCCCAATTATATTTTTTTAAAATGTGTCCATCCACATCTAGATTAATTACAAAAATATTCAAAAGAAGATATTAACAGAATGCTTATATTGAAATAAAATGAAAGTTCCACATGTACAGCAGTTCTAAAACATGTGAGGGAAAAAAAAAATAGAGTTCTGCTTTTAGGCATTCAGTTACCTATCTGGGCGCTGCAAGGCAATTTTTTCTGGCAGAGTGTGTTTAATACAAGCTGGTTTGCTTACACCCTTTTTTTTTTTCTTCACATTTTAAACAAAACCGCGGTTTTAATGGAGATAAAGACATCCCATGACAAATCTGTTTACATCCTTTTCTTATTTTTACAGTTTGATTTGATTCAACAGCATTAATTTCTTTTTATTTCTCTTCTTTCCCTTTTGCCTCCTCATACTGAGTAAGCAGTTCTTTGTTAACAGTTCATTCAGGATTAGATATGGATCTTAATTAACAGGAAAATTGTCAGCAGGTACTAAATCCCTGATCAGGAACAGAAAAGAGTCCCCATAGCACAGATTTTTCTCAACATCAATTTAATGAACTACCACTATCTAAATAGACCAGGGACCAGGAGAGTGTATGTCTTTATTTAACATACTGCTTAAAATATGCTGTGTGAAACAAAAACTAAGCACCATAATGTAGCCTTCAGGAAGGATGAAAGTTTATACTGAAAGACAAATGTGAAAATGAGCCATTCTACAGACTTAACAAGAGCAAATTATGTAGAGAAAAAGTTTCAGTAAGATCTGGCTAATAAACCAGCGTAAACAATTTTTTTTTCTACTTTGCATAGGGTCAGCATTAAAAGTTTCTAAATTTTGTATGCCTTCCCCTTTCACACCAATTCCAGTATCTGTACATTGAGTAAGATACATAATTAACTCCAACAGCCAACAGCCTGAGGGCTACCACTTTACCTGACAAAAGAAAAAAGTCAAATTCAAATAAGGATACAAAAGAACTTAAAATACTAGCTGTCATAAATGTATCTGTTTATGTCCTGGTCACTTAAAAAATACAGTAAAATAAAATAAATCTATCATAGATTTAAGAAATTTATAGAAAAAACAAAACAACCTCAGAATGTTTCCATAAGAAGATTTGTTGTCTTGGAACTGTCATTTTCTAATTAAAATTGAACTATAAGCATGGGGCAAGACCATCCAATCTATCTAAAGTGCGTATATTGTGATTGTTTGTACTGCACAGACCCCAAGTCACAAGTAAGGTTTCTTTGTGTTAGGTACATAAAACAGTTTAGCTGTGCTTTCATAAACTAAGAGTTATTTAGAGAAATGAATTAAATTTATCACATAAGCAAGATAATAATATCTAGTTCCATTACTGCAGCACAAGTCAATTTATCGGAGTGAAGGTATACATAAAAATGACGTTATTAACTAAGGTTAAGGTAACAGTAACAGTGTGGGTCACCTTTGTGTGCCCAGTCTGAACACTGAACACCTACTCCTGGTTTTTTTCTTTTTTTTTTTTTTTTTTATTAATTTAGATTAGTGCCATCCACACCTAGGAAGAAAAATATGCATTAATTTCAAAGTATTGGTTGCTCCCCATCCATTGTTTGATCTTCCACTGCCACTTAATTTATAATGAATGCTTATTAGGTTTTGCTATAGAAAATTGTCCACTTATTTTTGATACTTTTCTAAAAGGGACAGATTTTACAGAGGAACCTGGTTTGGAAATGTGTTTTCTCACCAGTTACAATAGTTTCTTTGAGCAAAGTGAAGTCCTATTTTTAGAATTTCAAGACACCTCCCAGAGCTGGAAGGCGGAGCTTTGGTAAGGGATCCTCCTTTACCTTCAAAAGATCAAGACTTTTCCCCTATTACTTTTTTTGGTTGGTTGGTTGGTTGGTTGGTTTTGTTGGTTTGGGTTTGGGTTTTTTTTTCTCTTTACTGCAGATAGAGATATTCTTTCTATATTGCAGATGGAGTCAACTGCACACACAATGGGCAGGAGGCAAGAAGGTCAGAATGAGGTTCATCTCTAAATCCTTGTTTTGTTGACTTTGTGGCTTCAGAATTGGTCAGTAATCCAAGTCTACAAAGTTGATTTTCCACCATAGACTGTCGCTAGATCTCTCTCTTTTCTCAGAGGATTACGACATAAAGATAAGAAACCTTCCTGAGTAAGGGTTCAGTTCAACAGACTAACACTGTCAGACATAAACATATTTTGTGTGGGACATAACTGGTCTGCTCTGGAGTTATTCAGTTCGGTATATTTGCGGTGAGATTTTACCAGTTCTCAGTCTCTGTCCACAGAACAGGTCCTGATATAAGCATTGTGGTTTACATGTTCTGGTTACTTTTATCAGCGCAATTTTCCTCAAAATACAGTAAGAAAATATAGCTACTCAGAGTATACTGATTTATAACTACTTATTAAAATATCAATTTTTAGTAAAAAATTAGCAAAAGCCACAGACTGAATCAAAATGCCAACTAAATTTCAGTAGTTATGTACCTTCTACCTGGGTGACTTCATAAAGTTTATAAGGCAGAAAGTTAAAGGTTTCTGCTATGCTAATAATACTAAAACTCAATGTAAAGTTACAATAGCCTCATATATCCCTAAGAACCCCTAGACATCTGGATGAGAGTTCTCTGTTGGCTACTTCGCTGAACGTTTATGCCAAAACCCTCTTATCTTGCAGCAGGAAAAGCGTTGGACAACAAATACATACAAATTAAGTCATTGCAATGCTCTTTCAAGTATTCTGATTCATAATCAACTTCCTTTGCAGTAAACCAATGCTTACTCTTTATTTGTTCAAAATTCTTAGCAAAACAGTATTTAAATGCTACATAAATAGCACTTATGCATATTTACTGATTCACTTGTGTCTATAAAGCATGCTGCTAAGAGCTATATTTCCAAACCTTGTACTTCTGGTATTGTTTTTGAGAAAGCGGTCTTACAATCTGCCAACTGCAGACAGTTATTGTTTGCTTGCTTTAATATAAAACTCTGCTACTTTGCAGATTTCTGTTGTGCTGGCCAGGTAAGCAGGAAAATAACCTATTCACCTTCCTAGAACTTCAGGGTATATTAGACTGAGGCTTCAGTACAGTGTTGCATAAGGATAGTAAATAATAAAACTTTCCCTGCACTTGTCATGGTTTTCTGCAGTAAAACTTGTTATAATTTACAAGTTGTAACTGATAAAACTTTCCAGTTGGTGTTCAAGAAATAGACAGAAATACTTGTAGCTATTGTTTCCACTTCATGTCTTTAATGCAAGTGCATATATATGCATATAAACAATCTTCTTGGTACCACAAATGTTTTCTTATATGAGCCAGTTCCTGACCACTGAAGTGCATGAAAACTGCAGTAAATGTTTATTAGTTGATAGTATTTCATTCAATGCAAGTTAATTATCTGATATTCTTCCTTCAATAAAAAATTCCTCCCAAGAGGAAAACAGTCTCATCCTCTCCAATATTTTTAAAATGAGCTTAAAAACCTCAGCTGCCAAACCCCATCAAACTTCTAGTTAGACCTGAAACTTCTGTCTTTAGATGTCTATGCTTTAGTTAGCCATGAAAATATAAAAAATGCACTACCTGGAAAGCTTTTAAATTAATATCTGTTTACGACAGATAAATGTGAATTGTCAATATCAACTTTAAATTTTCAGGTAGATTTTCAGGTAGTTTAAAACAATCCTGTTCATGGATCATCTGTATACTAGTTTAGTTAAAGTCGGATCCAGCATGTTGTAGGGAAAGCCACATGTCTGTGGCTTCCCTATTCATCTCTTCTCCACTGAGCATTTCATCCAATAAAATTTTCTGAAAATGCCTAGGGTTTTTATAAACTAGGATAAGTGTACCCATAAGAAGAAAAGGAATGTTTAATGAGAAATGACTTTGACATGACAGAAGAAAGTTAAGTTATGGAATAAGGATGCAGCAAATCATAAAGTACTAAGCTGGATCCCATCTCACCTACATTTAGAATTGGCTGGAACTAACCATCCATAGGAAAAGCAGTAATATCTTGGCTAATATAATGCAATTTATCTGAAGATAACTTCATAGTAAGCTGTAAGTGAAAGAAATGTTTTAAGTGAAAGAGGAAGAAATAAATGGCAAAAACCCCAGCACAGATGAAATATTAACTTTTAGTGAGTGAACGTTGTAAATAAGATTTCCTTATTCCAAACTCAGGTTGTGTTCTTCCCTCCTGCTACTATCAGTGCCAGAGAGCATATTATTTAGCTTAAAGAATGCACTGCACAAGTTTTTCTTTCCTTGTCTTTACATGTTGATTGGAAAACTGAGCATGAGCTGACAGTGTGCACTTGCAGCCCAGAAAGTCAAATATATCCCATGTGGCTACATCAAAAGGAATGTGACCAGCAGGTCGAGGGAGATTATTCTCCCTTCTACCTCTCTATTCTGCTCTTGTAAGACCTCACTATGGAGTAGTGTGCTCAGCTCTGGAGCCCCTGCATAAGAAGGACATGGGCCTGTTGAAGTGAGTCCAGAGGAGTGCCATGAAACTGATCAGAGGGACAGAGCACCTCTTCTATAGGGACAGGCTGAGAGGGCTGGGATTGTTCAGCCTGTAGAGTTGAAGGCTCTGAAGAAACCTTCTACCAGCTTTTCAATACTTAAAAAGATCTTATAAGATGGGGACAAACTTTTTTAGCAGTGTCTGTAAGCAAAAGGACAAGGAGTAATGGTTTTTGAAAGAGGCTAGATTCAGACTATATACAAGAAAGACATTATAGACATATAGAATAAGACCAAATGTTACCTGGAGGCATAATTAATAATAATAATAATAATAATAATGAAATTGCCAGGCTAGGTTGATGATTCTTATAATTTTTTAGTTATTTCATCATTGTGTGCTCAGAAGTATTGAACATACAATGAAAAAAATGAAAAAAACCCACCCAAACACCAAATGAAAACTGCATACCAGTTTTAATATTCTGTACATTTTAGAGATACGGAAAAAACAGGCAAAACATTCCAAATAAACCCCAGTTAATATAAATATATTCCCATCTCAGTTACAGCAAAGAAGTAGGTTTTGGTGGTCTTTTCAGCCAGGTATGTAACAAACCTGCGTCAATGAGACCGGAAAAAAACCTTTCTTCATCTTACTGATAATCCAAAGTTGAATTCAAGAGCTACCAAGTATTGTATTTTATGTGATATTGTAACAGCCTGATTTTTAAAATTAATCTCTGAAGCCTTGAGGGGAATAAAATCTCAACAACTAAAGCTCTGTAAATTATTGACAAGGGTAATGTTAAGCTAATATGTCATCAGCTTTGGCTCTCACCATTGTGACTCAAACAAACACATGGCCTGCAATAATTTTAAAAGCTGCTGCTTTTAAAGATCTATCCAACTGCACTTCTATCTGCAATTCTTCCTTACTCCCTGCACCAGATTAACAAAGGATTTTAATGAAAAACAGAGCAACCACTAACCACACATACCTGATCACAGCAAACAGTCACATTGCCATAAAAAATTCTCCTATCTGCTACAGGCTGCCCAACCAGAAAGACTGAGTGGATGAGGCCCTCTATAAACAAATAGGAGCGTCCCCATAGTCACAAGCTCTGCTCTTCATGGGGGACTTCAATAACCCCAACCTCTGCTGGAAGGACAACACAGCAGGGCATAAGCAATAGCAGATGTTCCTTGAATGCCTTGATAAAACTTCCTTCTCCAAGCAAAGCCAATGAGGAGTGGTGCTACACTGAACTTTGTTCTCACCAACAAAGAGGGGAGGGTGAAGCCCAAGGGCAATCTTGGCTGTAGTGACTGTGAGATAGTGGAGTTCCACATCCTTAAGACAACAAGGAGGGTGCACAGCAAGCTCGCTACCCTTGACTTCATGAGAGCAGACTGACTTCTTCAAGGATCTGGTTGGTGGAGTACTATGGGATAAAGCCCTGGAGGGAAGAAAAGACCAAAAAAACTGGTTAATATTCAAGGATTACCTCCTCCAAGCTCAGGAGTGACGCATCCCAAGAAAGAAGTCAGGAAAAACTGCCAGGAGGCCTGCATGGATGAACAGCAGCTCCTGGACAAACCCCAACACGAAAAGGAAACCTACAGACGTGAACGCAAGGACAGTGAGGAATACAGAGAAATTGCCCATGCAGCCAGGGATCTGGTCAAGAAAGCTAAAACCCTGATAGAATTATATCTGGTCAGGGATGTCCACAGTAACAAGAAAAGCTTCTACAGGCGATATAAGGAAGATTAGGTGAAATTTGGGCCCTCTCCAGAAGGAAACAGGAAACCTGGTTACACAGGTTATGGAGAAGAACAGATACATCCTGAAAAGATGACTTTTTGCCTCAGTCTTTACTGGTGAGAGCACCAGCCACACAGCCCAAATCATAGAAGGCAGAAGCAGGGAGGGGGAGAATGAAGAGTCAACCACTGTAGGAGAAGATAAGGTTTGATGTATCTAAGGAACATGAAAATGCACAAGTCTATGGGTCCTGATAAGCTGCATTTGGGTGCCCTGAGGGAACTGATGGATTAAGTGCCTAAGCCACTCTGCATCATATTTGAGAAGTCCTGGCAGTCCAGTGAAGTTGCCACAGACTAGAGAATGGGAAATATAACCCTCATTTCTAAAAAGGCAAAAAAAGGAAGACCTAGAGAACTACAGGCCGGTCAGCCTTGCCTTGATGCCCAGCAAGAACAGGGAGCAGATAGTTTCCTCCTGGAAACTATGCGAAGGCATATAGAAAATAAGGAAGTGAAAACAAGGAAAACTAAGGAAAACAAAGCTTCACTAAGGGCAAAACATGCCTGACAAATTTGATGGAAGATATTATGAAGATGTTCTTTATTCTGAGGGTGGTGAGGCACTGGCACAGTTTGCCCAGAAAAGCTGTGGCTGCCCCATCTTTGGAAATGCTCAAAACCAGGCTGGACGGGGCTTTGAGCAATCTGGTCTAGTGGGAGGTGTCCCTGCCTATGGCAGAAGGTTGTAACTAGATGATCTTTACAGTCTCTTCCAACATAAACTGTTCTATGATGACTATCTGGACTGTTATAGTCAGTGACTATTCAGTTAGGTGCCTAAATATATTTGGTACTTTCCAGTAGTCTCCTGACTTCATCCTTATGAACTTTAATTTTCTTGTGAACCCAATCCAAAGCCTACTAGCTACTAATGACAAACAAACAAGCAAACAAACAAAAAAAACCCACCAAAGTGAAAACAAAAAACCCAACAAAACAAAAACAAACAAAAAATCAAAACAAAAAACCCCTCAAAATCCAGATGCATGATGGAGTTTTTGAGTTACATCTGTAAATGTGAGTACTGAGACATTCAAGATCAGCTGCTTTTGTGACAAGTTAGGCAGGCACAATCCAGGCTTGGTCTAGAAGCCGAGCACTCACTTTCAGATGGGACAGTCAGTGAGCTGACAAGAACTTCATCTCAGATTTTCCTTGAGTAACCTCAATTATGAATTAGCTAAGCTCCATGCTAAAAAACAATTAGCTAGTTTGTTCCTAGTATTCCCGTTAGAAAAATATTATGGAATATCACTCAACTGGTTTGGAGATCTCCTAATTTTTGTCTGTGAGGCCTCACCAATACCTCCTACAATGTTATACTGAGATCACAATTACATTTGTAAAAGGAGGCTATTCTTAACATAATTTAAATTTTGAGCCAACAGTGGATTAGTCCCAGGTACATGCCTCTCCAATTTGTTTCTCTATACTACATCCCATTTCTCTTCCTCTAGAACTTAAAGTCATTTAGTTCTTTCTACCTATTTTCCTGAGTCTCTGTTATGATGTCATTGATAACATCTGTCAACTGTGTTCCATCAGTAAAGTTCACTATGGCAAGGGTATTCTAAGAAGACATCCCTTCAGGCACATACTTTTCTACCCTTATGGTTAATGGCTAATAAAATCCAAAATAAAGTAAACCTCAGTATTGATTCTTAGGGATTTACTACAGCAGCAACTTTCTACACCATCATCTGCTGCTGTATTTTTTTATTCCACTGGTAAAAAAGTCATCAGTCCTCAATTCTAGTATGCCCCTTTTCCAGTATTACATGACTTAGACTGGATTTGGTTTATTTGTCATTCTCTAAAAATATCAATATCAATAATAGAATCAATTATATTTACTGTATCTTGCACGAAAAAATATTTTCTGTGGCTTAATTTGCTTTTGTAATAGAAAATTTTTGTCTCAATTTGCTTACTTTTTTTCATTTTTTAAGTAATATTATAACATACTAAGACAAGGCAAATCAATTTGTTAATTTAAATTTAACAAGTGACATTTGCTTTAAATGAAAGCATGTGAAACGAGATATACTGATACCATAAGAAGGGAAGTATTTTATTCCTTGGCTAAGTATGATATGATGTTATGCTTTTTAGCTGTGACTCCCTAGCAGCGCAATACCAATAAACTGTAGACATTTCCTGTGGTGAAAGGTTGATTCAGTCCCCAAATATAATCATTCCTGGCATTGTCCTTGCAGATATTGCCAATGGTATCAAAATATATGTTAGCTTTATTCTCTAGTTTTTTTGCTCCGCTGAGACCTGAGCTATCTCAAAAGCCTCTCATTTATGCTTGAAGTAAAATTAAATCCTTTCAAAGGAAGAAAGCTGTTTAGACAAATCCACTGAGTTACTTTGTGCTGTTTCCTCATTTAGCACACTTTCTGACCAGTTGCCAGAGTTGTGAGTTTTTAATTCTGTAAGACTGCTAAAAAGGACTGAATCTTACTTTGTGTATAGAAGCTGAAAATACAGGTCACTCTGAGATTATCCTCCTGCTTTCTATGTTTGAGAAGAATTCTTTAAAGGTAGAAAAAACCTAAAGGTTTACTCAGGTGGAGTAAAGAGTGTAGAGAAATCCAGAGGTGGGAAAAAGGTCAGAAGATAGAAAGACAGGTATACTCTTAAGATCTGGCAATTTCTGCACAGCTAATATGTCAGCAGTACTGCTACCCTCTGTTCATAAATAAGCTAATAAATATGTGTGCAAATAAATTTTAATGAATTATTTATCATTTTGCATTTCATAACTTCCAAATTCTGAATCTGTGTAGGAAATTTCCTCCCTGACAGGTAAATTGTACCTATGTCTTGAGCCTTATAAAAAACTTTTTTACACTTTATGTAGAAAGAAGATAACAGAATACTCAGTAACCCCAACCCAAAGTAAATCACAGTAATTCTCAGGTCTACTGAACATTTAATTATTATCATCAGCAAAAATGCTTCAAGAGAAGAAATTCATTAAAGCTCACCCTAGAATTACCACAACCATGGGAGAATGTAGGAGATGAGACACAGGAAAATGCAGAGGGTTAGAAATGAAGATTCAAGATGTTTCTGTGTATGTGTAGGCAGCATCCAAACCACTGACTATCCTATGGCATTTCACTCACACTAGAACCTAACTCATAGCCGAGGAATGAAATGAAGACTTTTCTTCCAATGGTATCATTAAAATGGCAGCTATGTTTCCAGGTAATCATTCAATATTGATGGACTGATTATTTTCATTGAAAAGTGCCAACTATCTAAAATTTATTTCTTCTGGGACATCACTTGTAAGTTATCAGTCTCCACTGATATTTCTGTCATTCCATATTTGCAATTGGTTTTTGAAAAATATATGACTGGCAATATTTCTGTGCCTTGACACATTCAGTTTCAAATCCATAAGGATTGTTCTGAAGAAATACACAAATAGAAAGTTATTCGATTTATTTTGATTTTAGATGAAGGAAGAGTCAGTCAATCATCATTGGAATTCTTGTTACTTTGTGAGAGATCATTATTGATGTACCTTAATTGTATCCTATGAAAAAAGAATACTGGACAATTTCATAGGCTATTACAAGGTAAAAATGGTGACCATTAGGCACTACAGTAATGAGAAGTTCACAGATCTTACTTAGATAGTTGTTGCTGTTCATTGCAAGCAACCCTAAAAGTCTAGTTTTAATCACCAAAATTAACAAAATTTATTGCAAATCTGATTACATTTTAATAAATATATTCTCAGTTTTTATTAGAATATTTGCTCATCTTCTGCAATGAGCATTAATCTATGCAGCATACTTTTTTGCATAAACATATTTGGGTCTAAAAGCTCTATTGAGACTTGGCAAACATCTTTAAAATAATATAATGGCATTCCAAGTTATCCCTTTGGGTTCTAAATATCTTTTAAATTTAGCTTTAAAATATCCATTTCATTTTATGTATTTATATTTATGACAAATCACTGTAGTATATATAATCAAGGATTACAATGCCAATGAAGTTAACATTTCTGGATGTTTCTTCTTCATTGAATCCAAGGTAAGTAGTCACATCTGCAGGCATATACACCGGGAGTGGAGCAGGTTCAATACATAGTGTTCACAGTCTTATTTTTCTGGCAATACACAGGAGGAGTTTAAAATAAAAATGCAACATGAAAACAAACTACCCTTTTTGATTCAAACATGGTTTAGGTTATGCGAGGCAGAAGTGTTAAGCTTATCTGGATGAAGAATAGAACAACAACATAATTGACTCCTAACAGCCAAAAAGAGGTGTCATCATAAGTGCCATCACGGAATGGTATTGTCTTCTACAGCTGGTTAATTGCATCAAAGCATTAACCACAATGCAGTCAAGTCTTCATTATGTCACAATATTCTATAAGTATTTCAATTATGTAAATAAGATGGGTCACTTTGAGGTGTCCCATCATTTCAATCAAAGCTCCAGTTCAGCAGATAGTGTTCAAACTGTAATACCTGTTATATATTCAAATGAAAGGTAATTAATGCACTCAAAAATAAGACTTTCAGTCTGTAAATTTGCTATTGTTGATAAATGTCACTTGCACATCCTGTGAAATACATCAACAAAACTAAATTAAAATAACACTTTGTGCCAACCTCCCTCCCTTCCTGCAGGCTTAGCTCCCTGATCCATTTACTGTTCTTGTTTCAATTCAGTAGCAATGCATTATGAAAGTCTGGCAATCCAAGCATCTTCGTAAGGCAACTTTTATATAACATTTTACCTACTGGCACGTCTTTAGTAAGCTGTAATTTAAAAAGCACAGGATTAAAAAAATTGCAATAACACCCAACCTTGCACCATAACACTGAAATAACTTTGTAAGCAATATTAAAGATTTTACACCCTTTGATCCAAATATTAGCTCTCTACTGTATATATATTATTTCATTTTTAGAAAGTAATGAGTGTTCTTTTTTACTGCTGTTGACTTTAGTTTCAGTATAAACTACTGCAAAGAGCTATATTATCTGAATTTAAATTCTAACCCAAATCAAATTTTAACTGTAGTAAATGAAAAGTTCTTTCAGCCTCCTCATGGATAAGAAACTTATCAATTATGAACATATTTTGAACAGAAAGAAAAACACATTTAATAGCAAGACAAGACCATTTCTAGAATTCTACTTTATGTTTAAGGAAAAAAAAAAAAAAGTACTTCCAGATGTGAATCAAGCTGTACCTTATTGAGCAGATTAAGCTGTTTTTAAACCAACATAGGCTTAATTACTTTTGATATTAAAACCTATTACATTGTTCGAAATGTCAGAGCTATGACTTGTCAAACTTCTGTACTTAGTACGATTTGGTGATGAAATTCTGAATTAGCTTTGAACAGAAACACTTAAGAACAGAATCTCCAAGTCATTAGAGTTTACTTTTAATCCCCTCTTCAGTTTTCATGCGTACACAATTCACGGAGTGCAGAGAGGATCAAGTCTGCTTTCAGAATACAGGCCTGAGGCAAGGTGACATGATTAAGATTTCTCAGTATACATAAAATTGGAGAATACGTATGCAAGAGGGCACCTCAGTGCCTCTGTGTGTGTGAGAGGGGAAAGAAGATTGTCTTATTACTAGAGTAGGGACCATGTAACTTTGAAACAAGCCCACTTCACGGCACAGCTGTTCCACAGCAGATTTGGAAGGAGAGACTTGTGTCCTTGGTTCAGCAATAGCAGTCATTTTTCCTCTTCTTGGTAGCTGGTGCAGTGCTGTGTTTTTGACTTTCAGCCTGGGAACAGCACTGATAACACCGATGTTTTTAGTTGTTGCTTCATAATGTTTAGTTTTACCAAGGACTTTCTGAGTCGCATGCTCTGCCAGGAAGGAAGGGAAGCCAAGGAGGACACCTGACCCAAACTAGCCAAAGAGGTATTCCATACCACAGCATGTCATGCCCACTATATAAACTGGGAGTTACCTGGAAGGGCGAGATCACTGCTCGGTTGGGCTGGGCGGTGAGCGGTTGTATTCTCTTCCCTTGTTATTTCCCTTCTCATTATTATTATTGGTGGTAGGGGCAGTGGTTTGTGTTATACCTTAGTTACTGGACTGTTCTTATCTCAACCCGTGGGAGTTCCATTCTTTCGATTCTCCTCCCCATCCCTCTGGGAGCTGGGAGGAGGGGGAGGACAGGTGAGGGAGTGAGAGAGAGATACTGTGTGGCTGACTAGGCTTAAACCACAACAACTTGCTACTCAGTCTTCAAATATTGTCATGCAACAACTCCAAAACTGCTGAAAGCTACAATATACTAGTTCCTGGGGTTTGCATGTAAGTAAATAGGTATATGAAGTCTCTCATTACATGAAATTGCTTTACATGAGCTAACTTTCCTGGAGGCAGGGTTCATGGCTGCTCATGAGATTCATGAATCAGTGAAGCTGTGAACTGGAAGGGATTCAAGGAGTAGCAACAACAATAGCAGCACCAAAAAAGTCAAAAGATCACAGCAAAGGACTGATTATAGCTATCTCATTCTTGGCAGATTTAACTTATTCTGAAAGATCTCCAGTACTTCCAGAGCATCCTCAGTCTGCTCTACTGGGCTGGGGGGGGTGGGAGGGGGAAGAGGGAGGAAGGGAGGTGAAGGCTATGAAGATCCTTACTGGGAACATTTTTTATCAAGAGTATGAAAGGCAGCATGTGCTTACATACGAAGATGTATGCAAGACACTAAAGTATCTTTCTATCATTCCTGAATTTAGATTCACCTTTCTGAAACTTTTTCTAGTTTGTTGTAATTACAGTATTTCCAATATACACAAAAAAGCCCACAAAATTTAATTCTAAAGAGGCATCTTACATCTGCTATGTCTAAATGGTCATCTGCCACTGTTTTCCCACTAACTAGGATTCAGCTCAGCTTTTACACTCACCTCCAGTCCTATATCTACATTGCTTCTTTTTCTAGTAAAGTTGGTAGAAACATCTGACATTTTGGAAAGTTCAATGACAAACAAAGGTTTTATTCTTTGTTGGGGAGTGGGGAGAAATCAGGACTTCCCACAAATGATAAATTAGCCGAAATGGCCATACCTCATAGAATCATAGAATCAGCTAGGTAGGAAAAGACCTTTAAGATCATCAACTGTTACCCCATGACTGCCAAGTCCAACTCACAGTTGTTGTTCTCAGATAAGACATTCATTGGGGAAAAAAACAAGGCTATTTTTGTCTTGTCCCGGACTAAGAATGTTATTCCCAGGAGCAACCAGACACATCAAGAACAATGCACTTCTCTCTTCACATGATGATTAGAAATTTTCACTGCATCACTCTGTGCAAAGATTTCAGCTCAATCAAGGATTATAAACAGCAAGATAAGGGGAAATCTCCAGCTCTTCCCTGCTGCTGTAGACCCAGCATGATTGAAGGAGTTTTAAAGGGAAGCTAGCACTGGGTACAATAATGTTGCCTCCGTGCTTTTCAGCCTTCTGCAACATGCAGTTCTACTCCCCCAGACTACCAAGGAAGATGCCACTTTGAAAGTGGGAACCACAGAGGAAGAGACAGACTGCAGAGTGCTGGAGGAAGCACATTACACAGATCTGTACCATTCACTGACCTGTGAAGCCTACAATAATTCAGGAGTTTCCTCTCTGGAAGTAAAAATTTGGTCATTCCAAATGTAGAAATTGGTCACTCCAGATCCTTAATAGCAAATAATTTTTTCATACAATCTTGGGGCCACTTTTGCACAGCATCATAGAGACATTACACCCATAACAATGACCTTTCTTTCATTATATGTATGTCATGAGGCTGAAAGAGTTCATTTGTCTTCCACTGTAGCAGGCAGGAAAAACCTGTTTCATTTTTTCCAAAAACTCAGTAGCTTTTCTTACAGGTTGTTTCTAGGGCAGTCTAAGGGTGTTGCTCTCAGACCCTCTAAGAGGTTCTGTAAGTGAAGGAAGAAAAAGCTTTTTGTACACTTGCCCCTTCCTCTAGTTTCAAATATCATATGAAAAAGGGTGTGCTTCGTTTGCCCATACCTTTTAATTTTGCATTTCTTCTGATATGCTTACTTCTAGAATTGCACTGCATAGACAAGTGGTAGTAGTTGTATAGCTCAGTCTATGGGAAAGTTTTTATATTCACAGTTTTCTTTACTCGCTTGTAATTGATTCCAGAGAGAAAACACACACATTAATACATATTATCTCATTTGCAGTACAGATGTCTAATCATGAAGGCATTCCCTATATGAAACTCCCATTAAAGTCTGTCATGCCTGCAACTGGACAGCAAGGTCAGGAGCAGATTTAGTTTCATATAATTTCTATGCATTGATGGAATATGTTTACTTTCTAATACATTACAAAGAGTGATGGGTAAACCACAAAGTAACTCAACACTTGGACAAACACCAAAAACTGTGGATGCTCTTCTAAACTTTATTCCAACTGTCTAAAGCCACTTGATTCTCCACAGCTGGGCTGGAAGTCTTACAAGATTGGATATTTCAGCACTTCTGCTTCCCATCTTAGCCAAGTGGAGATAGTTTAAATTTGAAAAGCAGGAAGGGTAAAGGGGAAGAAAGGAAAAAAGATGATGGCAAGCATTAAACATAAACTAGATTTTCAAATATTTACCTGTCAATCTGAGATTCCAGTAAAATTCTGTTCTTAAAATGGGTATCCCAGTGACTCACCCCAGACCGTATAGCACTATTTTTTCTCACTTTCAACAGCCATTGAATACTCATTCTTAACCTAGATGGTGAATTTAGATCCCAGCCAAACACTTTGGTCTGATATAGACAGCAGGATATTTGAGTGAGTGATCCTGGAACTAATGGACAGACAGCGACTGATGCCATAACCACGACAGAAATGAGACTCAGTCTTGATTTCACCTTAGTTTTCCTGAAAGTAAAAATGCAGAATGCTGAAATCTTAATCACCTTTCTTATTAAGGTTTATATTCTTCTAGGTATTGGAAAATAATGTGGCTCCTAAAGAGTTTTTGAGTTTTTCATGGAACTCACTGTATCAACCACTTTGAGTATCTCATTTTTACATTCCCATGTTAACCAACCTGAAGTTTAAATAAACCAAACTTAGTCATATCTAAATTCTAATATTTTAATATTAGAATTTTTCTTGCATTTTTCTCAATGCAAGAATCATGCATCTGATGCCCTGTGAAAGTTGTGAAAGTAAACACTGCAATAGATTAGCACTTTCTTTCTAAATGATATTTTACTGTGTTTCTTGGCCAGATGTTATGAGAAACTTAATCTGAGGTTTATCCTAGCAGGTACTGATGGTTTTGTTCAAAACACTTACGCAAGCAATCTGGCTGGCTGCTTTTAAGCTTCATTGCAAATGTAGAAAAAGTTCATAGTTAGAACAGCTGCTTTTGCTCCATTGCCATCAGAGCATTTCAGTAACATAACAAACCAAAACCCCACAACATATACCCACTAATTAGTTCTTTTAATGCCTAAGCACTTCTTATATTAAATATTTCAGTGAAACTGCTATTAACATTAAAAAGTATGTTTGTGTATTTTATTTATATATGTTTAATTATAAAATGTTTATTCAGGAAAACTATTGCTGCTGTCAGTGAGCTGCAGGAATGGGGCTGCTCTTGGACAGAGATGAGCCAGAAGCTATGATGACCCCAGCACTCCAGGCTCTGCAGTGTTGCTTCTACAGAGTGCAGACCCATGGTACCAGATCAGGGGTGGTGCTAGCAATAGGTCCCAGAGATCAACCCAGACAAAGCAAGGAAATTAATAAGGTCCACAGCCCAGCCAGTAAAAAGTACCAAAAATCTTGGTCCAGCCAATCCAGTATAAAATGAGAGGAGTCTGGACTAGAGGCAGAAGTAAAGATAAGGCTGTACCTAAGCTGAGTCCAAGCTCCATCCAACAATTCCACCCAGGAAAGCAGAACAGTAGGTAGCAGGACTAGGCACACATGTACTTACAGCATCACTTAGGCAAGGTGGAGTGTCCAGATACCATAATTGGAGCCCTCAGATTTATAGGCATGTCCCAGGTGAGGTTGGTCTGCACATGTGCAGTCGTTTGGTACCCTATAGAACATACTAGTTTTCATTCCAAAACACCTGAGTGAGACTCACATGTCTGAGGAAAGACATGTAGATCCCATGTCTTTGAACCCCCTTGAAAAGTATCTAAATGGTGTTATCAGGAGTGGATTTCTTTAGGGTTGGGTAATAAGGGGTACTTATTACATCTGGGGTACTATACTAGGCAGAAAGGGAAGCTAAGCACTTCTTAAAAGACTTTTTGAGTGGCTGACCCTTCTTAACTCCAACTATTGAAAACTTGATATGCCGCTTTTTCTATTCTGCTTCCTCCTGCTGTCCCTCCAGACATTTGACTCTACAGAAAGCTACTGAATAGGTCATGGCAGCTTCAAGGAAGTTGTGATAGTAACTGAACTTGTAAATGGCTCCTTGTAGCTCAGGAGGTGGGGGGAAGAATTTTCACACATAGGGCATATAAAGCTGTCTCAGACATATTGAGAAAAAACAAGAAAAGATGTGGGATAGAAATGGAGAATACTGAAGAGAAAGAAAAAAAACCTTTGAGTGTTAACAAATATATTCAGGTAGTAAACTGATGCAAAGCATCAGCACAGCAAACCAAAATAATACCATGAAAGTCCAAACCTTGCCTAAACAAATCATTCTGTCAATGAATGAATAATTATTTCTTTGG
Organism: Psittacus erithacus; assembly: GCA_009867235.2. Classification (NCBI taxonomy): domain Eukaryota; kingdom Metazoa; phylum Chordata; class Aves; order Psittaciformes; family Psittacidae; genus Psittacus; species Psittacus erithacus. The sequence goes on from WYDI02016426.1 coordinate 58,025, forward strand.
ATAAATTAATTAATTACCTTGGGATTAATTAATTTATATTTTAAGAGATTTTAATAGAGTATGAGCTTCAGTTGAAACTTTTTCCTACACAGGTCTCTGCTTTGTATCTGAACTTCCCAGCCAGAGCTCATGTTATAGCTTTTCCTCATTATGGGGGCCTTAATAAGGTTTCTTTCCTTTATTTAGTTATCCAGTTTCCCCAAACTTGCAAGATTTTCTTTATGTTTCACTCCCCCCCACTCTGCCACATGTGAACTGAAGTTGGCAAACAGGTTCACACTTTACTGGATGCACGCAGCAATAGCATGGCTGCATAAGCATTTTTTCCATTGGAAAACAGAGTTAAAATAGTCTGGTAACAACAGCTGTCAAGTCCACTTAACTATTATCATCAACATATCAATGCTTTTGGGTTTGTTTATTGTTTTTTTTTAGAGCCACATCTTCATAGGATTGTTACTCAAAGCAAATACGAAATATTTTCTAGAAATTTGACAAATTTGATGGATCGTAGCAAAAATAAACTGGCTTTTATTCAACAGATGTATCTTAAAACACTCTTATATCTCCAATTTGGAGCGGATGAAATTATTTTGTGCATTTTGTATGCTTGTGTATATGAAAAGTGTCTATATGTTTATAATCAGAAACCTGAAGAGATAGAAACTGATCCTTAAGTGTAGAAACACGAATAAACCCTTAGAATGTTGCAGAATATTATGTTCGGTGCCACGTATATTGAATACACTTTGGACATAAAAAGTCTATTACTCACTTCCTTTTTTGTAGCTGAGTCACTTCCCTTAGGTTCTTGTACTAACTCAGTTACATAGCATTTCAGCTTCAAGATGAACAATATTTACCAATTAGTATTAGATGATGCAAAGAAGACCCAAAATACTGAAGTATATGATGCAGTCAACATAAATCAGTTTCATTTAAAAGAGAATCATGAAGACTGAAAGAATCCTTAAAGAAAAAAATGTCGAAATTACGAGATTTACTTTAGCCAAAAATCTTTTGCAATCACATTAAAACTTTGCATCCAATTGGAAATTTGGCCAAATTGTAATTAAAGCTTTTTAAGGTAAAGTCAAGATTTTTGGCTAATTCACTCAAACGCCTAATCAGTGTTAGTTAGGTTCTAATTCCTGCAAATATTTTTGTGAAGAGCTGAGATGAAGGATCTGCAGCTATGGGTTTCAGCCTGGAAACAGCGCTGATAACACCGATGTTTTTAGCTACTGCTTAGAATGTTTAGACTGACCAAGGACTTTCTGAGCCTCGTGCTCTACCAGCGAAGAGGGGAAGCAGACAGGACGCCTGACCCAAACTAGCCAAAGAGGTATTCCATACCACAGCACGTCATGCCCAGGATGTAAGTGGAGACAGTTACCCGGAAGGGCGAGATCACTGCCAGGGGTGGGCTGGGTGTTGGTGTGGTGAGCAGTTGTATTCTCTCCCCTTGTTATTTCCCTTGTTATTGTTATTATTGGTGGTAGCGGTAGTGGTTTGTGTTATACCTTAGTTACTGAACTGCTCTTATTTCAACCTGTGGGAGTTGTATTCTTTCGATTCTTCTTCCCATCCCTCCGGGAGCTGAGGAAGGAAGCGGGCGGAGTGAGTGAGCAGGCTGTCTGGTTCTGACTTACGGCTGGGTTTAAACCACAACAGGAATTAAAAAAAAAAAAAAAGGAAAAAGAGAAGGAAGGAAAAAAAGAAAAGGGGGAAAAAGAAGGAAAGAAAAAAGAAAAAGAAGGAAGGAAGAAAGCTATAGAACTCCTTATGCTATACTAGGAACAGAGAGACCTGAGAATCAGAGTATGTACAGCCTGGAATATGTGAGAAGCCACAAAACTGAATTGCAAGAACAACCTAAACTGTAGCTGCAGTCCATCTGCCTGTGTTATTGTCCATTACACTTTTTTCTAAGCTGTTCTAAGATTTATTTTCTATATGCATGTAAGAAATGTGGAAGAAGCTGTCTACTTCTTATCAGATTTTCTTCCTGTAATTCCTGACAGTTATTCAGTTTCAAGAGATTTAACTTCCTAATTGTATAAAGGAGTGGATACAATAAAATTTGGGCTTTAACTTACGCTTTCAACCATATGAGCAAGCACCATAGAGATGATCAAACCATCAGTCTCTGCAATCTCTTCCCTGCAACTCCCCGCAGTGATGCAGCTGTGCAACCCTACGTCAGGCTACTGTGCGAGGAAGAGATGTGAGAATGAACTATATCTCATTGGGGTTTCACCCTTGTCGTGGTTTAAGCTTAGTCGTAAATTAGAAAACCATGTAGCCTGCTCATTCCCCGCCCCCCAACCTGCCCTCCCTCCTCCCCCCTCCCAGAGGGATGGCGAGGAGAATCGAAAGAATGGAACTTCCATGGGTTGAGATAAGAGCAGTCCAGTAACTAAGGTATAACACAAACCACTGCCGCTACGACCAATAATAATAATGAGAAGGGAAATAACAAGGGAAGCGAATACAACTGCTCACCACCCGCCGACCGAGCAGAGAGCTAGCCCTTCCAGGTAACTCCCAGTTTACATCCTGGGCATGACGTGCTCTGGTATGGAATACCTCTTTGGTTAGTTTGGGTCAGGTGTCCTGCCTCCGCTTCCTCCCGGCTTCCCCTCCTCCCAGGGCAGAGCATGAGGCTCAGAAAGTCCTTGGTCAGTGTAAACAATCTAAGCAGTAGCTAAAAACATCGATATTATCAGCACTGTTCCCAGACCGAAAGTCAGAAACACAGCACTGCACCAGCTACCAAGGAGAAAAATGACTGCTGCTGCTGAACCCAGGAAAGCTCTCTGCATTAGAGAACTGCATTTTCACTTCAGGTCCTTGCACTTGGTCCATAGCTACAGCATGAGGTATGCGTTAAGTATGACTATGGTTGGCATTCAGGCTCAACCTTATACATGTTTCATCATCAGCGACTTGTCTGGTACTCATTACACTCAGCTGAAGCTGGTTACTGTCACTGGGCCTCCTCTCCTCTCCTTGTGTAGGCACTATGTGATGGCAGTCCTGTCAAGGAGCTAGTTGCCTTTCCTGTCTTGCTATCACCCTTGGCCCTCATTTCATCTCTTGGGAAACAGATTGCCCTTGCTGTCTCCTGAAGCAAGCAACACAAATTAACGTGCACATGTAGGGTAACCCCAGGCATCCCTTACACTTGGCCACTTATGGGCAAGAATTGCGGACTTAATTACTATCACAGTGACTTTTTTCCCTGAACATAGTGGAAGATGCTATTTCATAGTCCATTTCATGTATGCAAGATGGTTAGGTCATAATGGTACACATCTTTTTTTTTTTTTTTTTTTAACTAAAAAAAACCCAAAAAAACAACAAAAAAAAAAATACCAAGATGTGAACATGAAAAAATGGTTATGAGAGTAAGTTGTATGAATCAACAGTAACTATTCAGATGTCCTTGCACAATAGTAGAACTATACAATAAAGAATTTTGTTTTGAGTGAAACTCAGTTTAAATACTTTTCTTATATGAGGCCGTCATAAATATCTGGAAAAATGTCTTGATTTAGTTGGAGGAAAGGTGAGGCAGAGGTGAGCACGTAAATGAAGTAGTTTCAAGTTCAGTTTAGGAGGACTCTAATGCTTTTACAAATACTGTTCTGTACAGAATTTTTTCATTTACAAGGCTTTAAAACTCAACCGTATCATTACTTTACTGTGCCTACTGTCTTTTCCAGTTCTCACTACATTCCTTAGCTTTTTATCTGCCATTCCTCCTTTTATCTCAGTCTTCCCTTAAGAGCACAAACCAGTCGCTCAAGCTCAAACATTGGAGCCCAGAATTTTCAAGGGGATTAAAATTAGAGATGAATTTGCCTATCTGTATCTAATAAAAGCTTTTTTCAGTAATCCATTAGTTATTTCTCTTCATTCTCGAATTTATTCCAGTCTCAAGCACTGCAGTACTTCCTCACGTCTGTATACTAGATAGCCATTAATTGTCTGAAGCAGCTCATCACTGGTAATTGGCTGCCATTAAGTCTTTTGCATACCATGTTATTAAATTTTTTTTTATACAACCAGGTAAATGATGTTTTGTCCCATGTTCTGATTATTTTGTTATCAGATTTCTCTGGCTTTATTGAACATAATTCATTTGATGTAAATGGAAAGAAGGATATATGAAATTAAGTTAACAGTCTCTATAAAGATGATGGCTGTCTACTGTGAGACAAAAAATAACTGTAGCTGGGAAAAGAATGTTCATATGCCCGATGTTTCAGTCTTTTTGCAGCTTCTTTTGATGCAAAATGGATGGATTTTTTAGGAGTTTATGTGCAATCTACTACTTATTCAGTGCCTGGAATAAACCTGTTTGCAGTGCCTTATGTGTCTTCTCATTGTCTGAATTGTCATAATCACAAGATTAACAACTTAAACAGAAGTCACAAATAGAAGCATCTATTTCAGACATTTTGCTTTCAGGAAAAAAATAACCCTTACAAGGTAGAACACAGATGTTTTTGCAAATTATTGCCAAGAGAGGTCATGAAAGATTTCCTGTCCTATGTTAATGAACCTTGCATGATGAGTTTCTGGTCTTCCAGTATTGATAATGACTTTGCATTTGTCACTTGCCTGGACTTCTTTGACACAGATGTTCACTTGTTGCTATTTTCAGCTAAGGAGAAATGCGAAAGAAATATATACTCTCTCAGCCTCAATTTAAAAATCAGCCTGATTTCTGCAACGAAAGGTAGCAAAAGTCTTAGTAAAAATAAAGTTAAATTTACAAGTATGTTAATATGCTTATTATGTACTACTTTGAAGTAGTAGCACATAATGAAAAGGAGGCTTTTACTCTTCCTCTTTAATTGTTCATTTCCCTACCTTCAGTTTTTCCTTAACGTATAGGAAGCAATTATTTGCTTAGCAGCCGCCCATTATTCCGAACAAGGCAAGGTCTTGCATTATCTTCTGCAACAGCTGTTGGTGTTTTACTTAAACTGGACAGAAGAGAATAGATGTCCGGGATAAGATATTCCTGATGATGATCTGCCAGCTGTTTTCTTGTTGCTACAGTTTGCATGCTTTTTTGTCTGCGTTCTGTGCCTTGATCCCTGTAACCTTTGTGAGGTTATGACAAGTCTTGTTAATCATCATTGTATTCACTACAGACAATTTCTCCCTGGCCACAGACTTAAACATGTCAGTTAATGTGTGAATTCCCCCACTGCTTTCTTCATGCATTAAATAAAAAATTATTGCAACTTTCATATCTCTGTATGGCTCTGTTCTTCCTTAGTAATTTGTTTCTGTGTGGCCACATATCGGTATTTTAGTTTGAAACTTTTGCTCTTGAACCAAACCCTTTAGCCACACTTTGGCTCATACTGCAAAGTGGTGTCAGGGTGCACAAGTTGTATTTCTGTTCAGTGAAGTTAAACCTGAAGATGCGCTGCAGTGACTAACAAACACTCAATCCCCAGGGCCAAATATGTTGTTGTAATGGCTAGGAGAGAGCTAATTTTCTTCATAGCAGCTCATAACATGCTGATTTTTAGATCTGTGACCAAAACAATAATGATGACACACTGAAGATCTAGTGATTATTGAACGGTGTCTGCACAGCGCCAAGGCCTTCTTCATTTCTCACTCTGGCCTCATACTGAATAAACTGGGTGTACATAAAAGGGTGGGAGGGGATACAACCAAGTAGATGACCAAATCGTCCAAAGGGTCAGTCATACCATTCGATATCATGCTCAACAATAAAAGCTGTGGGGAAGAAGGAAGAAGAATGAAGCTGGAATTTTTAGAGCGATGGCATCTGCCTTCTTTGGTAACTGTTGCATGTGATGAAGTCTTGCTTTCCTGGAAGTGGTGAAACATCTGCCTGCTGATGGGAAGTGGTGGATCAGTTCTGGTGTGCACAGACTTTTTTTAACTATAAAGCTGTCTTTATCTGAAACTGTGAGTTTTCTCACTTTTTATGCTTCCAATTCTCCTCCCTGCATCCTGCTGCTGGGGAGTCAGCAAGTGGCTGCGTGGGACTTGACTGATACAGTGGGCAAAGGTTTTAATGAGAGGAAAGAAAGCAAGAAAGTGAGAAATCAAAAGTGAAAGGAAAGCAAAAGCAAGAAAGAGGGAGAGGAAAAGAGAGAGAAAAAGAGAAAGAGATAAATGAAGAAAACAAGCAAGAAAGAAAGCAAGAAAGCAAGGAAGGAAGGAAGAAAGGAAGGAAGGAAGGAAGGAAGGAAGGAAGGAAGGAAGGAAGGAAGGAAGGAAGGAAGGA